>OX596251.1:11695679-11870566 GCA_951394255.1 Polyploca ridens | reverse complement strand
CCCCAGCCCCAGCCCCCCAGCCCCAGCCCCAGCCCCAGCCCCCAGCCCCAGCCCAGCCCCAGCCCCAGCCCCAGCCCCAGCCCCAGCCCCAGCCCCAGCCCCAGCCCCAGCCCAGCCCCAGCCCCAGCCCCAGCCCCAGCCCCAGCCCCAGCCCCAGCCCCAGCCCCAGCCCCAGCCCCAGCCCCAGCCCCAGCCCCAGCCCCAGCCCCAGCCCCAGCCCCAGCCCCCAGCCCCAGCCCCAGCCCCAGCCCCAGCCCCCAGCCCCAGCCCCAGCCCCAGCCCCAGCCCCAGCCCCAGCCCCAGCCCCAGTCCCAGCTCAGCCCCAGCCCCAGCCGGAGCCGCAGCCACAGCCGGAGGCCCCAGCGTCAACCTAATACTGAAAATCCTCCTGCCCAGAGCACCAATACAGGTATGCCACTTATTTGGTTTGGGAGCCTTTTCTGCTGTCATTTTATACTTAAAAAAACTGATGACATTTTATAGTATCGTATATTTGATTATAGGTTCAACACAAAATACCGCGACATCAAATAGTGAGACATCAAACGATATTATAATCGAAAATGGTAATGATAATAACCCTCCCTCCGGATCAGTCGGGTAATCATAAATTAGCTCACCATAATCGCCACCGCCTCCACATAGTTGTCAGCCAGGAGCGGTAAGTAAATATATTAACTTATTTTATAATCCCACAAAATTTAAATAAATAAAAAATCACTGTTCAGTTTGATTAAAAGAAACCTACTGATGAAGCTTACCGGTGAATTTTAGAAATTAATGTCGATAAACAAGCATACGGCTCGTCTGATAGTAAGCGGTTATCGTAGCTATATGGACCCTTGCAACACACGGGATACCACTCACGCGTTACCGAGCCTCCTCTCTACCCAATGAGCTCTGGCAACCTTACTCACGCACAGGAACACAACATAAAGTTATTAACATCATCACAACATTCTGGTACTTCCCCAGCTGAGCTGCTCTTTGAGCGAATAAAATACGCTCTACCTCTCTTAAGTTCCTTATTGCTTGCGTCTTTATTTTTAATTTTGTACCATTTATTTTTGTTTCATGTACTTCACGAACCACGCAGAAGAATCTAAATGCTTTTGAATTACTGGATTTATTTTATTATTGTTAGTGACCAATGATCAAATATATATCTACAATTTCTTAAACTCTTTGAACACCTAAATATCCTTTGAATATCCTAAAATTAAAATACTGACTTATAAAAATCCCCCGGCATCTCATATTGCTGTGCCCTATTAAATAAGCTTAATTAAAAGCACAGACTACCTCGGACAGAGGTCTCGCTACTTCAAAACTGAGGCATAGGAATGGCGGCGGCTATTTATATGTGATTGAATTTAGGATTGCCATGTTAGCCAAATTAACCCATTTTTTTATATTATACTAAGACAATTACAAGATCGACAGACAAGTTTATTGGAAATGTAGTCAGAATATATTCTATCTAGAGAATATTTAAAAAAAAATGTTAATCTGTTGTTGGTACTGGCTGTTATAATCTAAGATAATTATTTTTGAATATGGAAAATTTTATGAAGTGTAAAAAAAATAAAATTCAGGTTCAAACGCATAGATTTATACTGTTTAATTTATTAATATAGTATTGAGAAAATCCGTAATTTCTCTCAGGTCATGGACCAGATACGTAACCATCGAGCGAAATAATTGTTAGGTTGTTTTTCATTGATTGGGAATCGATTTAACTGGACGTACACGTATTGATTTATCATATCCTACAAGTATTGACTTTACTGACAGTTCAGCATATAAAAAAAACAGCAGATATGGGACCGTTCAAGTATTACGTGAGCACTATAGGGGGGCATGGGGGGTCTATGCTTTTCTTATTTTTGATGACATGGTGTGTGGGGGGTCTAGATAACGTAATCACCAGATTACGTCAGCAGTAATTATTTACTTTTTTACACATATGGCAACCCACACATTGTCTATGCTTGAAAACGAAACGCATATTCGGGGATGCCAATGATATTATAATAGAGATATGCTACCCTCATACTAAGCGGCGTTCAGTTATTGTTGAATTAGGTGAATGCGATAGATAATACGGAACGAATGGTACAGAAAGAGATAGCTATATGTAGCCGCCAAGCAAAATTACGACA
Organism: Polyploca ridens; assembly: GCA_951394255.1. Lineage (NCBI taxonomy): Eukaryota > Metazoa > Arthropoda > Insecta > Lepidoptera > Drepanidae > Polyploca > Polyploca ridens. The sequence goes on along the minus strand of OX596251.1, from coordinate 11,868,404 downwards.
ATTGTCTGAATTTGTCTGCAACAATTAGCGTGCGTTAATGCGATATCTACCTCTTTTTATTATAATATCATTGGGCACAAATAATGTTTAATTGCTGCTCAATAAAAAATCGTTAATCAATAAAAAAACAGAATACTTACATTAAAAGAAAAATGCATAAACCAATCTTATTTAACCATGTGACGGGGGGGTTAGAGCTTTGCTTACTTTTGCTAACAAAGAGGAGAGGGGGTAAATAATTGTAATAAATCTGCTTACGTAATACTTGAACAGCCCCTAATATTATTCTACATATTATTGAAGATGTCAACCTCGATCTTTTTTTGCAAATAACTCTGTAACTTGACGTTTTAGGACATAGGCACCTTCGTAATTTTTTGTTGTCTCCCCAATCGATGTATATAGGATTAATCGTGCGCGTCATCTATTTAGATGTATATCTGTGCCTGTGTCCTTCTCCATACCATAAGCTATATGCGTCTTTTGACACGCATGAAGTTTTTGGCATACTTTTCAGGCGCCATTTTGTATTTTTTTTAAACGCCATTATAAAAAAAAAACGTGTGTCAAAAGACGCATATAGCTTATGGTATGGAGAAGGACACAGGCACAGATATACATCTAAATAGATGACGCGAGTGTATGTACTTCGCGTGTGAATATGTGTGCAAAATTGGGGCACAATGTTCTTCTTTTGAAACTGATTCGCGTGGACAGGGAACTCGCAGACTGCATGTCCACCAGAGATGTGAAATGAAATGAAATGAAATTTATTTCCAAAAAGTTGCACACAAAACTCCTTATACGCTAAAATAAAAATAGAATACAATGTATGTTAAGGCTACTGCAAAGTCACGACTGTGGCAATCCCTTGCCTACGGTCAGGCTTACAAAGGACAGCTCGTCTGCAGTAACCCAAAGAAAAAAACTAATCCTAAAAAACCTTTTTCCTTCCCTTTCCCTCTATACAAGCCTCTTATGGTGACTGTATTCTTTGTTGACAGTAGTTATTTGCATTGCCTTCCAATACACTAATGTATACCAAATATCAAGTCAATCCAACCACTGTAAGTGGGTGAAATTCAACTTGCAAGATTTGATCCTAACTAACATACATACATTGCAAATCAATAAAAAGCTTGTAACAAAATAAAAAAGAAAAAAAAAATACGCTAATATATATAAGTACACGAAAATAAAAAAAATAAAAAATACTAAATTGTTCCGTAAAAATACGCTAATATACAGGGTGTTGTTTTGGTCGGCGACAAGCGACCCAGGAGCGGTAGTACAAAATATATATACCCCAAAAATGGACTTAATTCCAATAAATACTGTAAATATGTTGAGAAATACCTTATTCAATTTGAAATAAAATTAACGCAAAGTATGGTTACTAGGCACGTGCACAGACTAGAGTTAGGCACAAGCCGCCATCGCCCCACCCCTTTACTCCCTCGTACTCCCGTTGAGTATTATGTCTACACTTTAGCTTATTACATGATTTTCAAAATTTTTATTTTTTTATTTTTATAATTTAAAAAAAATAAAGTATTTTTTTTATAATTTTTTAGCATCAGTATCATTTGTATTATCGACCCTGAGTCGCTCGTCGCTGACCAAAACAACAACCTGTATATAAGTACAAGAAAATTAAAAAAATTCAAAAATACTAAATTGTTCCGTAAAAATACGCTAATATATATAAGTACAAGAAAATAAAAAAATAAAAAATACTAAATTGTTCCGTAAAAGGAGTAGCACCTTAGCATCCGTACTAGGTTAATCCAAATGTGTAGCGAGGGATGTGTTTAGCTGACAAATGCCATCAACCTAACTAAATCAATCTTGTGTATGGTTGGTTTTGTTCCCGGGAATAAACCCAACTTCGAGTAAATTTCCAATTTGGTGGGAAAAACCCGGGAAATCTCCCATTGGCTGGGAAAATACTCAAATGGTCACATTTACTAGATTTTGCGTATATAGCGAGAGAAACCTTAACAAAATCGTTTGAATAACATTTAACAAGATTTCTATTAGGGTCATACCACGGTCATACACATATCATACAATAAAAAATCTTTTTTTTTTGTGATGAAGGAGTGCATTGTTTTTAAAAAAGTGACGTTGTGGTGGACAGGCGGCGGTCCCACACAATTGTACTACCACGCCGTGGTAGTACATACTCGTCCGAATCGAAGTCGGGAAGTGTGATACTCAGTCCAGTCCGCGCAAGGTCCGCGTGGGTCCGCGCGTAGGTAATGTAGGTACATACAACAGCGAGTATGATTAAAATAACAATCAAAAGCATCTAAAAATATTTTTTTAGGTACAAAAAGCTACTTGAGTATTTTCCCGCCGTTCGGGAATTTACCCGTATTTTTCCATTCTTTCCCGTATTTTCCCGTATTTTTCTTTTCTTCCCATTTTTTTCTTTCCCTGCCCATCCCTAATCTTGTGACATTATGGTAGGAACAAAAAAGTGACGCGCTTGGTTTTCATACGTATGAAGAGATCGCGTTCTCTATTTAGATTTATGTCTATGGACACAGGCTACTTTTTAGTCCGGGAATGCGGATGAAACCGCGGGGGACAGCTAGTAAGTAGGTATGCCATCAAAACACAATTTTAGCGTATTCTTTTTTTTTAAACTTCTTTACCTACATTGTGATACATGTGTGCAAATGGGGGTAAGGCGTTTCAAAGACGAACAGCTTGAACAGTGAAAGATTGGGAAAAAGAGTGAGAAGTGTGTAAAGGGGTTTTGAGGCGAAGTTCATGAGAGGTACGAAGGGAGTGATGCTGCGAGCTAGTCATCGAAGTGCTCCTTAAGATAAGGAAAGGATTTAAATAAAAAAAGTATATAAGGTACTAAAGCTATTCCGTGGCTATTCCCATTAGATTAATTATTATGTGCCTTTAGATAATAGCTTTGGTACTCTTCGCATTGGTGTTCTAAAAATCGGTGCTCTAACGAAACTGTAACTGTAATTAATAAAACTGTTGATTTCTATCGCTATACTTATATTTTTCAATAGACTTGCTCATAAAGTGGCTCTTATTACTTTACATTACCGCACTAGTTTTTTTTATGATATTATCCCGATTATGTTAAGTTTGTATCTCACTGTAAGTGATATGTGTGTAGACGAAGCATTCTTAATTTAAACAGGTAAAACAGTTTGATGAAGCATCGCTGTCATAAAAAAACCTGCGTGCCATATTTGTTATCATTCTCATTGTGTGGTTGATATAATCAAAAAATAAACTTAAAAAAATATGTCTGTTTTTTTCCTCGCTAGTATTGAAAAACGTCGTATGACACGCCTGTGCATTGATCATTGCACTCTCGGCTTCCTAATCGCGCCTCGTCTGTAATGATGGTAATGATCAACTTTGCACACATGTATCACAATGTACTATTGTGTGATACATTTAAATGTATCATCTATTTTGTAAATTAAACCTTTGATGACCAGGAAATAAAACATATTTTATGATACACCAAAATAATTTCTGACTTATCACTTTACCAAGCAAATGGAGCCACGTGCATAGTTTATTAAGGTATTTTATTTCACTTCATCATCTCAACATAATAAGTACTCACGAAATACATCAAAAAATATATATTTAATCAAAAATAACAATTAAATAAATAGGTTACTAAATTACATTCAGCACCACGTTTCAGTAAAAATTATGAATTTTATTATTTTATGACATCCTAATTAACAAATGCGAAAGTCATAATATTTTTGTTACCTCTTGACGCTTCAACAGCACTCATCTTGTAGCTACAAAATGTAGTATTTTGTTTATGAGCTACTTTTTTTGTGGGCGTTTTAGTATTGAATTCTGGATGTTTTAGCTTCGGCGACAAAATAATCGTTCCGCGGACAAAATTGTTACCGCTCGTGGGCATGCCTGCAGGACCAGGAAGCACGGTGAGTCGGCTGCATTGGAGCTGGTTAAAGCGAAGCTGGCTTGTTAGGTACAACAATGAACATTACCACCGTGTTATGGTTTCCTCTCGATGTTTTCTTCAACAAAAGCTCATTGGGGTTCGAACCTGCTATATTCATTACGGTATTCGACGTCACTTTAAAACTGAAGGCATGTTTGCTATTCGGCAGCTTTATAGTTCAAATCTTTGAATATAATCAGATTGAGTGTCGAAGCTTCACGCTTAAAAAAATAGCCCCTAACAGTTAGGGCCAAATCAAATAAAAATGAAAATGCAAAATAATCTATTTATATATATAAAAATCAATTGCTGTTCGTTAGTCTCGCTAAAACTCGAGAACGGCTGAACGGATTTATCCTATCTTGGTCTTGACATGTTCGTGGAGGTCTAGGGAAGGTTTAAAAGGTGAGAAAAAATCGAATAATTGCCGGGAAAACCCTAAAAACAGCCCTTTTCTTTTCCCATATAAACGTTTTCTTAATAAAATGTAGAGTCAATTTGAACTTTATTGCTATTCAATAAAGTTCATATTACTATGGAAACCAGATAACCATAGGTATACCAACTCCTTGAAGTTTGCACAAAATCGGTCGAGCGGTTCTTCATTTATCACATATTTTGTAACAGATGAATTCAATAAATGGCGGATCATTTTTGGATGGTTTAGATAGAGTAGGGTAGGGTAGGGTAGGATATGGTAGCACCACAGGATAGGGTAGAACCACGCGAACGAAGTCGCGCCGGGCAGCTAGTCTTTAATATTTCTCCCGATTTTAATTGGAATAGTTCTACAACTGCTGTCATTATGAACTATGGCAAGCAGAATGACGCAGAATGAGCATAAACGTAACTGTCACGCACACCAGGGTAAAAAAGCTGGCCTGTTTTATATAGTCCTGTAGCATGGTGTGGTGAGGCTCTTTCACGGTATTATTTCTAGTGTTCAAATAAATAACTTACTGTGGACTCGCAATAGACAACACACAAAATATATTACCAATCAAAATATTTTTTTTAAACTATTGATAGACCACAATTTCACCGAGAAAAATAAACATTCTTAAAAAATGTTACTAAAAACATATGATACAAAAAGTCAACTGTTTTGTCTGTTTTAGCTCAGTTCATGTTTCCAGAACCTCAACTAAATAATATCACCTATTCTATGAGGCAGGCAGAGTATTGGGTAAAACTTCAGAGAGGTAGAGCGTAGCGTTTATTCGCACAAAGAGCAACTCGACTGAGGAAGTAGCTCCACCTTACAGAATACCGCAACCAAATAACTTTATGTTGTGTAAAGTTGTGTTCCTGCGCGTGAGTAAGGTCGCCAGAACTTTTTGGGGAAGGGGGGAAAGTCGGTAACGCGTGAGCGATGCGTCGTGCATTGAAAGCGACCGTATGATTGTTTACCGACTTAGTAGTATATAAAAAAAAACTAGTTCAGATAATTTCGTTAGCTTCATGATAATCTAGTCACGATAAACATAATATTCAATGCAATAAAATTTGGTATATTATTTTCCACGACCACGATTTGTCAATAAAAGTGATGAGCTCCTTATCATATAAATCAGCATGAAAAGAATAAACAAATCAGTTTTGGTTGAATATTTGGTCTTATTACTCATAAAAATGTCGAAAAGAAATCCTTTACTATGTATTTGTTTATTAATATTTTATTTAACCATTGCCAATGGTAAGCTGAAATACCTTTTATGTTACCTATATTTATGTTATAATGCTGATGTAACAACTGCTAAGTACTACTTGTACGTAGTATTTATATACTCTGAGGTACTACCTAAGATTAGGATCCTGCCACTGCTAAACTCGTGCGAGAGTTATACGTGGTATTTTATTTGCATTTGTATGAGGCCGTGAAATAGCCAGCATTGTTTTCTACTATTTATTTTCACTTTTTATAATGAATTAAAAAAAAATTATTTTATATAAATTATTGTAGTTGTACCTACCAATGGAAGACCCGACGGACCAACTCAAGTCGCGGGATCCCAAGATAGAACTAAATATACTGGTCCTCAGCAAAACACCTTCGTTAATCAACAACAACCTTATACATACGGACAACCATATGGATATGAACAACCATTTGAATATGGACAACAACCTTCTTACTACAATCAACCGCAAGATGGTACTACGTTCGCCCAAAACCCAAATTATCAAAATCCCAATAATGGTAAAGATTTATTTATCGAAACTCAACAATGAGGATCCGATAAAATATTTCCGTCTTAGATGTTTCGAAACAGCCTACCTATATTAAATTTGCTTTGAATAAATATTTATCAATATATGATCTATTTGCGATAGATCTAATATAGTATGTCATTTGCTCGCAATATGACTTTATTAGTCATTACTTCCATCTGCAGGGCTATTTTAAAACACTCGGATTCGATATCGGAAACGGATTCAAAAACTACGGCGGTGAATTTCCGCAATAGCTATTTTAATTTCCGAATTCGAATATTTTTGATGTTTCTTTACGGAAATATCAATTCGATTCATCGAAATGTTTTCGGAAATTAAAGTAGCAATTGCTGAAATTCGCCTCGGAAATTTTTGAATCCGTTTCCGATATCGTATCCGACGTTTTAAGATACCTCCGCTGATATCCCTTTGGTAAATCTTGATTCTTACAAGATATTTATAATATTTTAATTTCAGATGCTGATTCAAATACTGCGTATTCAGACAGTGAAACGAATAATAACGTATTGGTTGGTTAACCAGTGATACAAGTCCCTCGGATTGCCATCCATGACGCCCTGTGTGTTAATTAAACATAATTTACATCATAATTATTCTTGTTTTATAAGATTTAAGGAAAAATCAAATTTATGCCGATTCTTTTTCAGTTGTATAGATCGTTTTATTGGAATTAAATGGAAATAAAATATTTGGCGCATAAAGAAAATATACCTACTTAATTTGTCATTAAAGGGGGTTTTTTAATGTATAAAAACCTGGAAGCCTTCCACTTTTTAACAAAACATGGACATGAACCATAAGTTATGGGGATTTTTTTGTTATGGTCCATAGCAAAAAATTACATGGTGGAATGTTGAACTATAGTATATACAATATAGCGTCTTTGCTTTTTCCTCAGCGTTACATAATAATTTATTTGTAAATAAAATTAAAACTTTTCATTCACTCTCTTTCTTTTCTTCTATGCGTTTATTTTCATAAGTAAAAACCTATTTTTTACAGATAGTCAAATTGCACATGCCTTTAATTTATTTTATACTATAATATATCGGTACATACAACCAGGGGGCCAACCACAAGCTCTTAAAACAATATTATTATAACCTTACTTGTCTTTTGTCCTTCTTTGACATCCGACGTCAAAACAGGACAAAAGACAAATAAGGTTATAATATTTTCCAAAACAAATAAGGCTGTTCCCTTAACTCGTCGCCGATACATCAAAATTATTCAAGTAAAGCACATTACACCTTACGACATAGTTACAGTAGTACCCAACAGATATGGCCCGTCGTGAATCTTCGTTCGCACAGAAAAGAAAGTATGGCTCCGAAGATTAACGAAAGAATGCTTAAAACTTACAATCAACCTTAGATCAATAGTATAAGGTTCGTAATACGCTGCAGCTGTTAGTTCCGTCTCACTCGCAAGTCACGCCCCTCCGCACGGCGCGCGCTAACATGGCGGCAGCTGCCGACCAATAGCGTTTCCCGCGCTTTGAAAATATATCTTCTGCGCAGTACATCGGTAAGCCATATTAGTTGGGTAATAATGTACCTAAGTCATTTAAAAAGCCTGAAAGTTATCTTTTTTACTGTGTTGTTGATTATACTGGAAACTTATTAATAGTTGTAGAGCGTTATAAAAGTAACTAAAATGCAAAAATGAAAGTATGTTTTAAAAGTTAGGAGAAAAAAGATATGAGAGGTACAAGTTATAACATAAATTGCCAACTAAATTTTTTAGCTGTTTAGAAAATTCAAGGCACTTCCAACTTGCAAAACGTAATCCAAAATCGTAAATCAAATCTAAGTTAGTATGCAGAATAGTCGGTACAAACAGATAAAGCCGGGTCGTCCATAATCCACTAACTAAATCAAAAACATATGTTAGCCTTTTTTAGTTAGTAAGTATAATAGACGACACAAAAATAAACTTATTCTACCGGTAACAAAGCTACAAATATTAGGGAAAAGTCCAAACTTTAGAATAGTGTATATTTATAACGAAATTCCCGAATGTATAAAAAATTAAAATAATAACTTGCTATTTAATAAAAATCTAAAATCATTTCTAATCCAAAAGTGTTACTACTCCGTAGAAGAGTTCAGAACAGATAAAGGACATTGTTCTGCGTCCATACATGATTCGCCCCAGAACCAACAGCAATGAAAAATGCTTGTAATATCTTAAATCACCTATAAATTCACTTCATACATTAATTAAGCAACGTACAAGCGGGAAAATCGCATAATTACAAGAAACGTGACAGATTTTGAGGTTATAATTGAGTAGTCAACAAAGACATTTAATATAGGTAGGTAGTATGTAGGAATGTATTTAGGTAGTCAATAATATTATTGATTTTAAATGCTCTGTGTGGTTTTAATATAGGTTCTTATAGTTATACTAGCAACCTGCCCCGGCTGCGCGTGGGATAGCAGTTTTATCTGCATGGCATGATTTTTTCCGGCATCTTCAACAATCATCATCATATTTCAGCCAATTTATATATAAAACCAAAATGAATTATACCTAGACCTTAACATTCCTCATGAATCACTCAGTCCATTGGTGAAACCTGTTTAAAAATCAGTTCAGTAGGTATTTTTTGAGATTCAAGACTGACAGTCAGATGTGGCGAAGGGACTTTTTTATAATATGTACATTGTACAATGATATTGAGACAAAAATAATGGAGGTAGTAACTTCTAGCTTCAGGATTCATGAAGTACTTTGTATACCTACACATTATCATTTAGGTATACATATGTTTATAATAAGATTAAATGAAAAATGACAAAAGATTTGCAGTAAATTATTTATTAGATCATCATCTACATTGGTACCTAATTACAATATTATCTAAAAATTATTCCGGGGCAACATCTATAATGTGTTGGTTACCCTGTCCTCTTACATTGGGAGACTTCAAGTTCGCAGCGATGAACAACCACATCCCAAACAAAAAATTTTAATGACCCACAGTTCCTGTATCCCTTGAATCATGTGTGGTAGCTGTGAGGGTTCTGTCTTGAAATAATGTATGACAATCACCACACTATGGTCATCTGCGGTTACCTGTAAAGAAAAAAAATATACATTTTAGTATTTGTCATAGCTCTTATGGGCCCTCTACACGTTTGCCAAGCCTCGGCAAGCCTCCGCAAATTCAAACGTGTGGATGGGTGTTTGCCGTGGCTTGCCAAGCGTTTGCCAGCGCTTGCCGCCGACCCGAGCCGTGTCGGTTTTTCATGCACAAATCAAAGGAAGTTTGCGGCAAGCGCTTGCGAACCATCCACACGTTTGTGTGTAGTTAGTATCGCTTGCGCACTGGCGGCGAACAGACGTGTGCCTGCGTACTGTTAAAACTATAAAATACCTACAAATATATGATTTAATGGTCTATCCAGTAATTTTACAATTTCTCGAATGCTGAAAAATGCAGGATGCATTACCCTGCATTTTAACCGACGAAAAAACGGAAGTTTAAAGTTTACATGTATATATTTTTTTTATGTATGAACATGCATAACTTTTTATAGAGTAGTCTGATTTTAATCATTCTTTTTTTATTGGATAGGGTACACCTCGAAGTTGTTCCCATATAAATTTGGAAAAAAATAGTTACCCTATAGGTGGGAAATAAGGGGTGATTTATTGTTCACTCACAGATTTTAATGCTGAATTGTGTATTAAATTAAACGTAATCAAAAATTAAGTATGTAATAATGCATAAACCTACTGTGTAAACAAAAAGAGTTAATGGTAGATCCAGTTATTTTTCAATTCCTCGAATTTCCTGCATTACTACTACTACTACTGCGTATTGATCAGAAACAAGATACTAATGCATGGAATCATGTCAGTCAAATTTTAAATAAGCATGTTATGGAAATAAAATACAAGAAATAAATACTTATGTTTCACATTCCGTAAACATTTATAGAAGAAATGTTATTGCATAAACGAGCTCGACGTCCGTCATGCTTGCTTGTCAACGCACTACCAACGCTGCTCGCAAGCGTTTGCAAACGTGTGGATGGCTACGTTTGTCTACCTTGATTTGTACAAGCGTTTGTGGGAGTTTGGAGTTTGCATGAGTTTGCAAGCGTATGGACAAGGCATTAAGTTAGTATTAGCAATGGCATATGATAAACCAATGAAAAACTGAATCAGTGTGGTCATATCAAGATATTATGATTGTATATTAAGGACAAATAATTTAAAATAGAAGTAAACACTTACCACTTGTATTGGGTCTTGTTGTTGTATTTCTTTATGAACGGCAGTATTCACCACCCACGGCCACCTTCTACCATCGCAACTCTCGCCATCGACAGGGAGTCCATCCTCACATATTGAAACCAGAATTGTTTCGAACTGTGCGGTCTCAAAGGAGCTTCCTCCCGCGGACGCTCAGATTGTAGAATGAGCTCCCTGCCGTGGTTTTCCCAATGGAGTACAGCATGGGGTTCTTCAAAAAGGGTCTGAAGAGATTTCTGCAGGGTCGGCAACGCGTGAGTGATACCCCTGGTGTTGCAAGCGTCCATAGGCTGCGGTAGCCGCTTACCATCAGGCGGGCCGTATGCTTGTTTGCTACCTAAGTAGTATAAAAAAAAAAAAAATAGTGTGTAGTTGTTACGATACTTTTAAATATTCGTTTTTGATTCCCACTTGTCCGTTTGATATGAATATTTGCCACTTGAATAATAAAATATGTAAATAATTATGGTGTAAGTCATATGTTTGTTGGTTCTGGGGCGATTTTCGACATTGTCCTTTAAAGAGATTTTTTGCTAGGATGACTCAATTTAGTGATAGAGGCAGACTTATTAGTTTAGAGTTAATAATGTAATAATATTTTAATAATAATGTGATAATATTGTAATAATAATGTGATAATAGTGTAATAATAATTTAATATACTAACCATTTAATTTAGACTATAATTACTAACAAATGTTGCAATGCCCTTGCAGGGCTCATGTTGTGAACTAATTAGATATTGTAACACCTATATATACATGTAGCACATAAAGCATTGAATAAATAAATAAACAAATCATACATACCAAAAAAAATATTGTCTAATTGGCAATCAAATTGTACGTACCATTTAGGTTTAGAGCAGTTATCGATAAATATAAAATTATCAGTATATATTAGTTTATCTTATATAAGTAATGTAAGTATTAGGTTTTTGAACAGTATTTAAGTAGTTTACGTATGTAGGTATTTGATATACTGCACCACCTATTTTAATTCTTTCCTATTGCCCTAGGTTGCCTGGAAGAAATCGCTTTAGCGATAAGGCCGCCTGAATTGTTCGCACTTTTGTTTTTTATTTGTTATTTTTGTACTCTATTTTTGTAATCGTGTGAATAATAAAGAATTTTTGTATTGTATTGTATTGTATCAGGGATCGGGTGATCTTGGCGAATGTTAAATCTTGCCACAAAAAGCTGAACACGACTCCAGCTAAATATTTTATTAGATTGATAGATTTTATACATTGTGATCAAACTATTTATTTAGATTATATGATACAATTTTACACATAAAATTATCGAAAAGGTCAAGTTTTTTGTCTTGTCTAGATTTAGGTTAAACACGGGGTTAAAATCAGTTAAATAATGTCATGTAATTCTTTAACTGGGCTACCAGGCAGGCAGGCAGGGCCATGAGTGAAGCTAGTTAATTTATAATTTCGTGGCTTTAGGTTTCATGATAATTTAGTCACGATAAACATTTATAACACTCAATAAAATAACAACAATTAAATTTGGTATATTATTTTCGACGAACACGATTTGTCAATAAAAGTTATCCTAAGCCTATAAATAAACAAGAAAATAATAAAAAATCAGTTTTAGATGCAAAAAATTTGTTACCGAATAAAATGGCGAAAAGAAATCCATTGCTTTGTATAATTATTTGTTAATGATATAATTTATTGAACTATAACAGAAGGTTACAATAGTAAGAAACGTTTTTCAATTAAACTTTTTGTAATATTTGTTTATCCCCGACTGCAATACCTTATAAAATTCAAGTTACAGTATTACCTCAGAGTATATAAATACTTCGTGAATTACCCAACTGATATGGCGCGTCGTGAATCTTCGTTCGCACAGAAAAGAAAGTATGGCCCGAAGATTAACGAAAGAATGATAATCATCAACCTCACAATGAGAAAGTTAACAAATATTGCTCGCAGGTTTTTTTTTTACAGCGATGTCTAGCTATTTTACCCGTTTAAATTAAGAATGCTTCGTCTACACACATATCACTTACAATGAGGAACAAACTTAACAAAATCGGAATAATAACTATCATAAAACTGTGCGGTAATGTAAAGTTAAAAGCATTAGTGCGTAATAAGCTGCATTATGAAAATACTAATATTCTGCTAAAATTGGTGCAAAAAAGTCATTTCAAGAGCAAATATGTTGAAAAAATAATTTACATATTTTTAAACAATATAAACAACAAGCGACTCAGGGTCGATAATACATGTGATACTGGTGCTAAAATAAATATAAAAAAAATACTTTATTTTTTTATATTTAAAAAAATAAAAATAATATTAATTGGAAAATCATATAATAAGCTAAAGTGTAGACGTAATACTCAACGGAAATGCGAGGAAGTAAAGGGATGGAGCGATGGCGGCTTGCACCTAGCTCTAGTCTTTGCACGTGCCTAGTGAACATACTTTGCGGTAATTTTATTTCAAATTGAATAAGGTATTTGTCAACGCATTTACAATATTTAATGGAAATAAGTCCATTTTTGGAAAATGTATTTTTGTACTACCGCTCCTGGGTCGCTTGTCGCTGACCAAAAAAACATCCTGTATATTATTTTTGCCTTTGGTAATACTCGCCTGAGTGGCTATTACCTTCAAGTTAGTTAGAGGTATTTTTCAATAGGTACCTCTTAAGCACGTTTCGCTCTTGAAACTCAAAATTGAAAAATAAATTTACTTTTTAACAAAGAAATTAAACCGCCTTCATAATACACAATAAAAAAGTAATTAAAAATATTAAATCGACTTCAGAATAAACTGAAAAGTATGAAATAACTCTAATCTGACACTGATTCATTGAAGTCAGCGAAATATTTTCATACTTTTCAGTTTATTCTGAAGTCGATTTAATTTTTTTAAATTACTTTTTTATTTCGTAATTTTTAGTTTTTCATAAATTCACTAGAATTTGACCAAGATTTTGAGATGTTTTTCCTTTGACACCACACCCGTAGCTCGTATCAATAAGCCAGGCTGTCACACTTATTTGTCCATATCTTAAAAACTACTGAATCGTTTTTAGTTTTTCTTAAATGCACTATAATTTGACCAAGGTTTTGAGATGTTATTCCTTTGACACCACACCCGTAGCTCGTATCAATAAGCCAGGCCGACACACATATTTGTCCATATCTTAAAAACTACTGAACCGATTTCGATAAAACTTACACTGTTCCCTAAGTTGAAGTAAATGTAAAAATAAAAGAATGGTTACAATCCGATCAATATCTTCGGAGATATGCGTGGACAAACATACATACATACATACAAACATACATACATACAAACACCTATGTTTTGTATATTTGTTTGGAAGCCCTAATAGATTATCATATTTGAATATATCGCAGTTCCAATAATGTTACATACATACGTGTCGAATTGATAATCTCCTTTTTTTTTTGTCGATTAAAAAAGTTTGAAATAACTCTCTGCCTTGTTTTGAAGTCAGCGAAATATTCTCTATGGAACGCTTTCTAGCTCTTTCGTTGACTTCCAAACAGTGTCTGGTTGGAGTTATTTCAAACTTTTTTGTGTAGTTTGAAGGCGGTTTAACCCTAACACCTAGGTGTTTGGGTTGAAGTCAGAAATTGTACGGAGTTATCGAAGCCAGAAAAAAAAGAAGTTTATTCGCTTTAATATTATTATTATTGTTTTCTTTTAAATTTCTCATACGTACTGTTAGGGTATTATCGCGGGCTTTTGGCCAAACCACACAAAAGAAAAAATTAGTAAAGTATGTGAGGCGTGAGCGTGTTTGTGTGGGAGATGTATGTAATGTTATTATTATTATTTTTCCATAATTTATTCAATTATATTATGCCGTTATTATAAGTTGTATTATTTTAATAATGCATATATTATGTTTTACGATATAAATTTGGGAAAATATTTAAATTAATTCTTATATTTTTTCAGTTCTGTTAGTTACGGTAAGTTGTTGGAATGGTTGATGAATGGAAACAAACTATTTACCGCAAAAAGAAAATAAGTACTTCATTCAAGCAGTATCTTTTGTATCGAAAGCCTGGACGTATTTTTTTCTTTTTAATCACCACATGAACCGCAAATCTCAATATTCAATAAAACCTCAATTATTCTTCAGTTGAAGCCAAATTACAAGAGCCCTAATATATAACTGTTTCATTAAACTTTTTATAATAAATAAATTAACGGCCTTACTAATAAACGCTATTTAACTAAATCTACTGAATAAACGGTCAAATAAATAACGTCACCTTGCTATCATTGTCAAACAATTTGACGTTATTTAGGTGACCACTTAATCAGCTTATTAGTTAAATAACGTTTAATGAGTAAGGGGGTTAATATTTACATTATCCTCCCATATGCTATGAACTTTTATTGATTGCTTTATTCAAATCACACAGAATAAATATTTGAGAAATAACTTATTATGAATTTATCTATACAGGATGTTGTTTTGGTCGGCGACAAGCGACCCAGGAGCGGTAGTACAAAATATATATTCCCCAAAAATGGACTTAATTCCATTAAATACTGTAAATATGTTGAGAAATACCTTATTCAATTTGAAATAAAATTACCGCAAAGTATGGTTTCTAGGCACGTGCACTGACTAGAGGTAGGCACACGCCGCCATCGCCCCAGCCCTTTACTCCCTCGCACTCCCGTTGAGTATTGTCTACACTTTAGCTTATTACATGATTAAAAAAAAAAGTATTTTTTTATATTTTTTTAGCACCAGTATCTATTGTATTATCGACCCTGAGTCGCTCGTCGCTGAACAAAACAACGATTTGTTAACAAAACAACGAATAAAAACAAAAATTTGTTTTTATACTACGCAGTCGGTAATCAAGTTAACGGCCCGCCTGATGGTAAGCGGTTACTGTAGCTATATGGACGCTGGCAAAACACGAAAGCATCACTTACGCGTTACTGACTTTTCCCCCCTCCCCAATGAGCTCTTACTCAATGAACCTTACTCACGCGCAGGAACACAACATTATTTGGCTTGGTACTTCCCCAATCGAGCTTCTTTGAGCGAATAAACTGCTCTCAGAACACTGAGAAAAAACACCCGCAAATATATTAATATAAAAAGGCATACACCAGAAAAGGTTTCACTGATTTCAACTTTCAAACTTTGCGGGTGCTTTTCCCGCCAACGCATCAGCTTGGCTATCCAAAGAGGAAACGCTGCCAGCCTTTTAGGAACCTTGTTAATTGGAAGCAGCGGCAGACTTGAGGAAATTGTTTATATATAGATTGTATTTTGTACATATTTGTTGGAAATAAAGAAATTTTCACATTACTTCCGAATTGTAATTCAATAAAATAATAAAATAAAATAAAAATCATTTATTTCTGACCGATAAGTCCATATTTGTTAGTATTACATAATTATAAAATCAACTCACTTGTACTTGTACGTAGTATTTATATACTCTGAGCTTGTACTCAATAGAATACAAAGGCAATATAACAACCTACTTAAAACATCAAAAATCGACATATTTTCGGACAATCTTCAAAAATATAAGACCTACATATTAAACTCCTTTACAACCTTATCTTGAATCACTCACCTTCGCGTCTGTAATATTTTCATTACTTAATTTATGAATAATTTTACTTAATTTAAGATTTGAATTGTTATTTTATTAATAAGCTATTTAATTGCTATTTAAAATTTATTATTAAAAATTTTATCAATATTCTCAAATGTTTAAATTCTATCCGTATTTTTTAATTTTGTATAACATTATTAATTAATGTTTTCCTTGACGAAAACAAAATGTCTTACTGCAACTGTCCTCATTGCATGCCGTGGCAGCCTTTTAATTGAGGCAGCATTTAGATTTATTTTTATATTGCATGTTATTCAGTGAAATACCTAATGTATGCCAATGAAAAAATGTAAAAAAAAATAAAAATAGGGTTAGTATCTTAAATAATTGGACTGTTTTACAAAAACCTTTAACCGACTTCAAAGTACACTAAGAAGTAATCAAATCCTGATCTGATGACAATGGGACCAAACGGGAAGTGTACCCTTTCAAATGAAAAAAGAATTTTCCAAATCGGTTAATAAATGACGGAGTTATGAGGTAACAAACATAAAAAAAAAACATTCGAATTGAGAAACTCCTCCTTTTTTTGAAGTCGGTTTTTAACCGACTTTTTGGCATACAAACAACACAAGACATTTAACACAATTAATTGATATACCTAGGGTGCCTCCCTGATGCACTAGGCATGCACGTGCACCCAGTGCCTCTGAATGGCGCAGTCAGGTTTCTCAGCAATGACCCTCAATATGCTGTTGGTGCTCCCACGCACCCTGTGCATCAGTGACGCGATTCTTTTGCGCTGGACAGTATAAAAATCGTCAGTGTGTGCGTGCGCGAACATAGCTGATGCACTGCAGTATCGTGGGAGCCCCAGCGGGATCCTGAAGGCATTATTATATTGGACTCTGAGGGCGTTGTATGCCCTCTGCGTATATCTGACCCACAGAGCTCACGTGTACATAGATTGGCAAAATGCCTTGAATAAGGTGATTTTCACCTCGGCCGGACAGCGTGAAAACCAGCGGGCCAGCATGTTGCATCGTACGGCCAACGCCCTTTGTTCTCTTTCAATGTCGAAATCATCTTTTAAGTCCTCAGTTACCACATGGCCCAGGTACTTGAACTCCAGCACTCTATCCAAAGAAGATCCCCCCAACTGGGCGGAACCTGCCCAGGCTTTTTTGTCCCGTCCCTAAACACAAGGAGCTTACTCTTCTGGACAGGAGTCCGTGACTCCTAGAATATGCCTCACATACAGACATCAGTCTTCTAAGCGCACTGACCGAGGGGCACAGCAGTACTGGCAGTACCATGCCGTCTGCATAACTTATGCTGTTCATACAGTGACCATTTATCGAACAGCCGACACGCGTACTGCTATGCTCTTCGATCAGCTGATTTATACATAGGTTGAAAAGCGCGGGCGAGGTCAACCCCCCGCCTCTAACCCCACAATCCAAACTATATTCATCGGATAGTACATTTGACCATCTGACCTGGTTAGTTTGATGTGCATACCAGTATTTGAATATATTTATTGTTTCAGCAGGTACATTAATCTGACTCCATAGTAAATCATACCTAACCAGATCAAAAGCCTTGGAGAGGTCAAGGAACGCGGCATAGACAGGAGTATTTCTGTCAGTGTAATAACTGACAGTGTGCTTGAGCGACATGATAGCACTCTCAGTCGATAAACGAGGTCTGAAACCAAATTGTGCGTCATTTATAATAAGATGTTTACGCTCAAGCAAACTGGCGAGCACCTTCGCCGCTACTGTAGCTAATAAGATCGGCCTATAATTACATTTTTCAGAGACAATGGTGCCGATTCTGTTGTAAATCGCACTAAACTAATTTTAGTCACGTCTCATCTCTTTCTTACGAACATTATTGAAAAAGGATAGAACATATTTTAAGTTGTGTCTTATTTTGCGTGTATTTAGGCGTAACCGCGATAGATGGCGACTAAATTTATATTGAAAACAAGCATTGGACTAATTTGACAGGACTAAATTTCTTACATCCTTTTCTTATGTTCTTTCTTAGAAAGAGACATAGTGAGATTAAAATTAGTTTAGTTGTGAACAACAGAATCAGGGACATTACCAGTCTTATTTTAAGGCTTAAATGCGTTTTTCAAAATTCTATCTCCAAGGGTATGAAAAGGAGCGTTAAAGATTGTATGAGAAAACATAATTTTTCATAGTAGATTATCAGCAGAGATCAGAGAGGTAGAGTATACCTAAACTTCGAGGAAATAAGTAACATAGAGTCATAATACCTCCTCTAAAATCTTGAAATCATAAACTTGACGATTGAGTCCCGGGATCCACGATGAATCAGGAGAATTCAGGGACGCTTTAGCTGTGGAAAGGACGCTCAGGCTGTGGAATGAGCTCCCTGCCGTGGTTTTCCTAAAGGAGTACAATGGGGTTCTTTAAAAATGATGTGAAGAGATTTTTGCTGTTGCTTGTTTGTTACCTTAGTAGTATAAAAACAAAATATAATAAACTTCTCATTCTATATAATAAACTTTTTTTGTTGTTTTCATTATGTATTTGTTTAGTTATTTTACTATTTATTTAGTGTGTCTGCATACTTGTTTATTGAAGTGTGTGGATGTGGTGTATAGGTGTGTGTACGAAAAGATAGCAGAGGAAGAGTGTGTTTGACAAAAAATCTACTTAAATCACTACTTAAGTAGATTTTTTTCATGTTTGCGATCAACAAAAAGAAAATGGACAATCCCTTGAATATAACTCTATATATATACTTTTTATTCGTTTTTTCACAAAAGAGGCTTGTCCCACGCTCTCTGAGAGTGACTCATGGTCGGAATATTTGTGCCTGGACAAGCTGCCTGCCAGGCGTCTCTAGCATCGGACAGGTAAGAAACCTCAACAGATCCAATAGAAGGGTCCAAAATAGATCTGACGAGGTTACCCACATATAAAAGTTAAGTTAAGATATAATAGGTCTTTACCTATGAAATTGCCGTTCTGCAGTACTGGCCATTTCAAATCAAAATAATTTTTGTTTGGCTAAGAATTCTAATTTCAAATTAATTTTATTTTAAAAACATGGAATTCTTTTTCCAAAAGTAGTCATTTGTTTATTGATTAGTGTTACATTTTCATCGCATTTCAATCTTTTTCGTCATCATGGATACGTTAAAAATTCGAGTAATTATGGAATATGAGTACCGTCGTGGCAGCAACGCGGCACAAGCGGCACGCAACATCAACGCCGTTTACGGAGCTAACACTATAAACCAACGCACCACCTGTTATTGGTTTGCTCGCTTCCGTTCTGGGAATTTCGACCTGAAAAATGAACCTCGCGGTCGTCCGAAGACTTTGGTCGACAATGACGAATTAAAGGCGATTGTGGAAGCTGATGATACACAATCGACGGCTGAATTAGCAGCAGCTTTCGACGTTAGCGTCAAAACTGGTCCATTTGCGTCAAATTGGCACGGTAAAAAAGCTTGACAAATGGGTGCCCCACGAACTCAATGATCGCCAGCGTTAAGTACGCGTCGAAACGTGCCTTGCACTGCTCAACAGACACACAAATGAAGGAATTTTGAACCGCATTGTTACCTGCGATGAAAAATGGATTCTGTTCGATAACCGCAAGTGTCAGCAAGTTGGTTGGATCCTGGTTTAGCACCTAAACAATGCCCTAAACGAAAACTTACTCCTAGAAAAGTAATGGTCACTGTTTGGTGGTCTAGCGCCGGTGTGATTCATCACAGCTTCTTACCAAACGGGGTGAGCATTACTGCAGATGTGTACTGTGAAGAACTGAACACAATGATGGAGAAGCTGGCACATCTCTAACCAGCATTGGTCAATCGCTCGTCTCCGCTGCTCCTGCACGATAACGCGCGACCTCATACTGCACAGCAGACGGTCTCCAAGTTGCAAGAACTGGGGTTGGAAGTTCTCCGTCATCCGCCCTACTCACCAGACCTTGCGCCTACAGACTACTACTTTTTCCAGAATTTGGATAACTTCTTGGCGGGAAAAAAATTCAATACCCGAGAGGCAGTACAAAATGCCTTTGAAGAATTTGTTGCCTCCCGTCCAGCTGATTTCTTTAAGAAGGGCATCAATAAACTGCCACTGCGTTGGCAAAGATGCATTGATTGCGTAGGTGATTACTTCGATTAATACAAATAAAAAATACATGAAAAAAATTCGTTTAATTTTTTTCATACAAAACGGCAATTTCATAGGTAAAGACCTAATATTAATTTACACATTGATTTTCTGCCTCTGTTGCTAAATCGAGTTGCGAGTACCACTTTACAGTAAAAGTGAATAGGTGATTATATCAAATATTACACGCGCCATCAAATAAAAACTATTTTACAAGATAAAATATGATGTACCAATTGTTCATAGGTTATCAGTCATTGTTTATTTTCAAACTTTGAAAGGATTTTGAATTGATTAATGTTTTCTGTTAGAATAGAAGAGAAAAATATATTCTTGCATTAAAAGCTGTCAAATATCATGAAATCGATAAAAAATCATTTGGACCATCGGTTTTTAATGCTATGGCGTCCATCCTTATCCAGCACAAATTCTTGACCAACTCTCTTATGGTGGCTTCTCACGGCGCGTCGTAGGACGAGCCGCGCCGCGCCGCGCCGATTTCTACAAGCAAGCACACGCCACGCGCGAGCCCGAGTCACCCCTTCTCACGGGCGCGGCGCGGCGCGGCGCTCGTTGAATTGGAATTTGCCGCATATCGAGACACGCAACGCACAATGTCGCACGTCCAGCCATGGAGAAATTTAAAACGACAATTAAGAGCAGTCAATCCGCCCATACTTTTCATACAAAAGCTTTGTACTGATGATGGCGTTGTTAAACATTTTTCGTTAGATGTTTTAAACAAATTGGTATCTTGTGCACTATATCTAGCCGTGTATCTAGGCAAAAATAAAAAAAAGTGTGAAAGAAATTCAGTAAAAGCCTCCGAAAAACAGCGTTTTTGCACAATTTTTACCTGAACTTTGGCCATATCTAATGTACTTATAAATTGAAAAAGTAACGAAATATCTAGATACCAGGCTTACAAATATATTGGAGATTCTAAATAACTAACTTTTTTTCACAAACTTGTAAGATTGTTTCACAAGAAGTACCTATACTCCTGGAACAAATTTTATGATATGCGAAATCATGAATGACGACCTAGCGAAGCGGCCGCGAGTGATAAGCGGAATTTACCGACTGATAACCGACGGCTCCTGATACTGTCTCTCTTTTTTCGCAGTCAAACATTATGTTGGATGAAAGGTACAAGCTTTTAGGCTATGCTTGCGATGAAGTTGCGTTGGCCCCCTTAAATAACAATTTCTATTTTTACCCGACTGAACCGGGAGGAGGGTTATGTTTTTCGAGTGTATGTATGTCTTTCTTTGGCATGCTCTGCAGCCTAAACGGCTTGATGGAGTTAAACATGAGGTGTCGTTAACTATGGGAGTAACATAGGTTATATTATTTTTATATGGCGTCTTCGAACAAAAACAGAGGAGGGGAATTAAAACAAAAATGTCGTTATTACAAAAATATGGGTATCAAATGAAAGCTTGTAAACAGCCCATTCCATACATATACAGGTCGTTGTTTTGGTCAGCGACGAGCGACGATAATACAAATGATACTGGTGCTAAAAAAAATATTTAAAAAATACTTTTTTTTTATAATAAAAATAAAATAATAAAAATTTTGAAAATCATGTAATAAGCTAAAGTACTCATAATACTCAACGGGAGTACGAGGGAGTAAAGGGGTGGGGCGATGGCGGCTTGCGCCTAGCTCTAGTCTGTGCACGTGCCTAGTAACCATACTTTGCGGTAATTTTATTTCAAATTGAATAAGGTATTTCTCAACATATTTACAGTATTTAATGGAATTAAGTCCATTTTTGGGGGATATATATATTTTGTACTACCGCTCCTGGGTCGCTTGTCGCCGACCAAAACAACACCCTGTATTTATATATATTATAATACCATATTTTCAAAATTGCTGTTACTATAATTAATTACTTTAATATAATACTATATTTTCAAATTGCAAGCTGTTATACTCTATTCAGTTATTTTTTGTTTTACGCAGTCGGGTTTTTTTTGTCCTTAACTAAACTATTCTGATCCAGGCATCGTGCTGGTCATTCTTATTTTTGTGCTCCGCATTTTTCGAGTTCAACAAAGATGGTTCGTTCTCGTAATAATGTAAAAATTCGGCAATCGTGTCATTCGACAACTCCATATTTAAGCTCGCAGAGTACCTCACGTTCGAACGCTTCGAGATGAAATGAACGTGTTCAAACGCACACACAACTCCGCACAAAACCGAGCCACCCACGCGCGCGCCCGCGCCCAGGGCTGCATTCAGACCCTCAAAATATTATTGTACTTATATGGAAAATAAAATTATACTAGGTACTTGTCGAAAATAATACTGCATTTTGCTTATCGTCCATTTTGTTATTTAACTGAAATAAAAATGTATTTGTAAGGACATTTTAGTTTTATTGTTATTGTAGGTACAAATTGACCAAATTTAGGCAAGTAGATGTTTATCTCAGCCAATCCGTCAATCGAAACTTCGTCTTTGGCATTGACACGACATAGCATGTCGTCAGATGGAATACATTCAATACAAATTAAATTTACTTTCTTTCACAGCATCGCATGAAAGAATCAGGAGTAAATAGGCCGATTTACTACAACTAAAACAACTATTACAACTTTATTTCATAATTAAAGTAATATTTTTAATTTATTTCAACAAATAACAGAATTAATCGACCTGAAGGTAAAATTATGGTATTTTCTCGTAGGTAGTAAGTATCCTGGCATTACGATACTACATAAGTACTATATTTATATTTATTATACTACGAAATCCAACCCTGCCCGCGCCGCGCCTTTGAAGTTACCGACATTCAGCGGATCGGACGCGCCAGCCCAAGTCGCGCCGAGCATGGCCTTCACACGGCGCGAGGCGTGGCGCGGCGCGGCGCGGCTCGTCCCACCACGCGCCGTGTGAAGCGAACAAATTGGACGCGCCAGGCCGAGTCGCGCCGAGCATTGGACGCGCATGCCCAAGTCGCGCCGAGCCGTTGCCTTCACACGGCGCGGGGCGCGGCGCGGCGCGGCGCGGCTCGGGCTACAACGCGCCGTGAGAAGGCACCATTAAAAACACTGCTTCACAGTGGTGTATCTAAAATCTATTAACCAGTCTACAGCTGTATGCAAGCTGGGTAATGGCTTTTAGTTATCTTTCTGACTGTGTATTGGTGTAAAGAGAGAGCACACAATAGCTTATTTTAATCTAGATTTACTCTTTAATAAAGCTGAAAGCTGTACAATAGCTGACGGATACACTTTATGCATTTGGCTTAAGGATGGTTATAGCTACTCAAAATTACAGATCAGGGTGTTCAAGCTCTTATACAGATTACGGTTTACATATACTATAATATATACGCTTTTAAACAGCTATTATCAAGCTCGTTGAGGTAGCTTTACAATAGAATTTGTGTACACCAATTAACAGCCAGTGACAATATTCGAATACTTGACACAGCCCACAGCTTAATAAGACGAGTGAATGTTTCGCATTTACCAGCCTTTAACAAGCTTTGGACTTCTAAACCAGCTATTAGTATAACATACAGCCAAAGTCTTGATAAGAACATTTTTATATTCGACTAAACAACTATTAGTAGTAATTTTCGCCATTTACTGTCATTAATCAGCTGTGCTGTTTAACAGAGTATGGATCTTCCCCTAATATAGTATTAAGACTCGTCCTACCCTTTAGTACATCTGCTTATAGGTACACATATTCACCTACTTATTAATAATGTTTGAGTTTGTATAGGTCCATATATTATGAGCAATGTTTTAGTTGCTAAAAATTCCACCTAAAATGTGTACATAGTAACAAACATGGTAAAAAAACAAGTTTAAATCTACTGAAAATTTAGTTTTTTTCATTTTCCATTTGGTTATGGGCCCAGTAATGAGTCTTTAGCGTCGGAGAAATGTACGTTTACTTAGAAAATTAAATCTGCTGGAACAATGGGAGGAACGTTGTTGAAAAAGGCGTCACTGAGGCATAAAAAGATGAATCAGAATCAGAAATGGGCAATGATAGCTAGGACGCTAGTGACGTCGGATACCGAGACGAAGGTCCCGGGTTCGAATCCTACGATGAGCTTGAACTTTCGGTGAAGGAAAACATCGTGAGGAAACCATAGCACGGTGGTAGGGTACTTTGTAGTACCCATCTGATTGGCTACCACCCTCAAGTTGAAAATCTGTCGCCAAGCACCTACCGGTGTGTTCCGACAGCTGCACTTGAGAGCCAGTTCCTTCTAGACGTTGTGTGCTTGCCACCTTTGGTCACATCATCACTTACCATCGTGAGATTGTGATCAAACACAGGCCTATACACAGTAAAGTAAAAAAAAATATGACGAGGACGACGATGTTTGTTACTCGAACCATATAGACCGGGGGATAATGACACAAAGTTCCTGGTCATATGTACCAGTATGGCGACCCTACAGGGGACTAATTACATAATGACGAAAAGGAAAATAATGGTCGCGCTGTACCGGCGGACCAATCGCGTGTCGGATAAATTATGAGTGTCGAACGATTTGTTCCACAAAAATTCTTGTATTTTCCGATAGTCGATGAAAAATTAAGTAGGCGGTAGCTTCATACTTCTCTTGGTTGTATGAAGTATGAAGTGGCTTACAGCACGCCATACCGACGAGAACACATTAATTTAAAAAATAAAAAACAACCATTTGTAACAGGCTAATTTTTGCACAGCTAATCATCTCGTCACAAAAATAAAAAAAATTGAAAATCATGTAATAAGCTAAAACATAATAATCAACGGGAGTACGAGGGAGTAAAGGGGTGGGGCGATGGCGGCTTGCGCCTAGCTCTAATCTGTGCACGAGCCTAGTAACCATACTTTGCGGTAATTTTATTTCAAATTGAATAAGGTATTTCTCGACATATTTACAGTATTTAATGGAATTAAGTAAATTTTTGGGGAATATATATTTTGTACTACCGCTCCTGGGTCGCTTGTCGCCGACCAAAACAACACTCTGTATATTACAATGTGACCGTTGTTATATTTGCCATACTTCTAGTAGGGAGAAAAAGTGGTGCCATACTTAAAAAACTTATTTATTCGGCACGTTTGTGGTTAATAATCGCATATCCGTGGTGGGTAAAAATCTGTAAAATAATGACTTTTTAACTGGACTACCAGACAGGCAGAGCCATGAGTAAAGCTAGTTCAGATAATTTCTTTACAAAACTTTCATGATAATTTTGTCACGATAAACATAACATCACACAGTATAATATATTTTTTTTATATTACCCACGAACACGATTTGTAAATAAAAGTGATGAGCTCCTAATCCTATAAATCAGCATGAAAAGAATGAACAAATCAGTTTTAGATTGAAATTTGATCTTGTTACTGAGTAAAATGGCGAAAAGGAATCCTTTGCTTTGCGCAATTTTATGTTTAATGATAGTTTATTTAACTATAACAAACGGTGCCAATGGTAAGAAACTTTTGTCTATAAAACTTTAACCTTAGATTTATTTCGCTTGACCACAGCTAAATACGCAAACAGCAACGCGTATACATATATGCGAGGGTTGCATAGTATGCTTTATGAATTTGCGTGAGTGGTAGCCAGTATTCTTTGGTATAATAATATAACGTCGCCAGCCTTATTCACGCGTCAATTTCCTAATACATACAGTCATATTACTACTTTCTGTAAGTTTAGTACAGCTTAATTTGAGCCACTACGAGCGAGTGGAGTTCTTCCAAACATTATAAATAATGTTAACTATCTTAGTATGCGCACATAAAAGTAATGTTATTTGGCTACGATCTCCTGTAAGTAGTTTCTCAGTCGGGTTACACCAAAATGAAATAAAATTAATTCTGTTTTTTTTTAGTCTCACCAATAAATCCAGGCCCAGACGGACCAACCCAAATTGCAGGATCCCAAGATGAAGATAGAAATGCCGCTCCTCAGCAAACTAATTCCGTCAATCAACAACCATATGGAAATGTACAACCATATGGAAATGTACAACCATATGGAAATGTACAACCATATGGATATCAACAACCAAATGGATATGGACAACCAAATGGATATGGACAACCAAATGGATATGGACAACCATATGGATATCAACAACCTAATGGATATGTACAACAACCTAATGGATATGTACAACAACCTAATGGATATGTACAACAACCTAATGGGAATGACTATGATCAACCGCAAGATGGTACTGCGTTCTACCCAAATCCCAACGACTATCCTAATAATGATAATGATTTATTAATCGTAACTCTACATTGGTGCTCTTATCAAATTTATCCCTTCATTCCCTTAAGTATTTTGAAACAACCAATATGAAATTCTGTTTGCATTTATGAATAATTTATTAATTTTCTTTCGATCTTCTTTCTTACCAATATAATAATTATTGTGATTGTAAATATGAAAGTTTGTATGGATGTGAGGATGTAATGTGTGATTAGTGAAGATTTTTTGTTACTCTTTCACGGAAAAACTACTGAACGAATTTGGATGAAATTTAACACAGAATATGTTTTGGATTAACACATAGGATTATCACACTTTTTATACCGGAAAAATAGACACGGACAGTTAGTACTAGACTACTAGGTATTATAAATGTCAAGGGTGTATGGATGTTAGGTAGGATGCACATAGATAGATTATACTCTGAAATAACATATAGGATACTTTTTATCCCGGAAAACATACGATCCCTCGGGAATGCAGGTGAAACCGCGGGGGACAGCTAGTAATTTATATTTATGTTTGTCATTTTTGAGATTCATCTGATATACATATAGTGTAGTCATTTACTTGCAATAATGCATAATGCAACATAAAAAAAATTATGCATTACGGTCATCTAACATTTACCTATGACGCACATTTGTGATTACTTTTAACATACTAAAGTTAATAATTTACTAAAAATTCTCTAATTTACTGATAGGTTATATAACTGACTTTTAAATAAACCTTTTCTGTACATCATTTAGAGGCAAAGCAATCGCATTTTTAAATAAATAAAATAAGAAAATTAAAACGGCTTCCAACAGCCCTCTTATGGACATTACTTGAAGATGGTTTTGTCGATACATATTGTACCATTAAAAATAGTGCTAGTCCCTGCGCAGACAACTGTATAAGATACTAATAATATTCTGATATTCTAATTTCAGATTCAAACAGACATAATACAAACAATGCTAATTCAAAAAGTGAAACAAATGATAACATTATTGTTAATAATAATAGTCATTTGCTTGTCATATGAATAATAAGAAAATTATGTCAACCATAACTTTCATCTTCAATGCATTTGGTGTATTTTGATTCTAGCAAGATATTCTAATTTCAGGTGGTGGTTCAAACAGAGCTAATGCAAATGACGCTGATTCAAATAGTGAAGCAAATAACAACATTATTATTTATAATAATACCACCCAACCGTCTAATTCCCAACAACAATACCCGGTATGTAAATAAAAATAATGTACATATTTTTATCAATATTGTTAAAAAATATAAATCTGAAGCTTAAGTTTTCAGTAAAGGAAAATATCATCGGGAAACCATAGTTAGGATTAGGATACTTTCTTACTTATTTGTCTATGCCATTATTTGAGGAGCAGGCGAACATAAGCGGACTTGTCCATGATTGACGATTTTATTTTTGCTTTTTACGGTCATTCATCTTTGGAGTCCTAAAATATTTCCAAACAAAACTGATCCTATCCCACACAAAATAATTATAGAAAAATGCGATTTCAAGAAACGGAAAAATACATGTTTTTATCCGCTTCAAATTAGATTTTTACATCTGTAAAAAAGGAATAATAGGTCCGCTTTTGTTCGCCTGCTCCTCATTTTTTGTCTTTGGTAATACCCGCCTAAGTGGCTAAAACCTAATGCTTAACACCAATTACTAGCGGTGCACACTTTTTACGACTTTAGAAGTTCACAGATAGGATTCTTATAATAGTTTAGTTTTTTGGCTACGGAAACCTAAATATCCCTTTTTTTTCTTAGCATGCCTTCTTGGGTTGAAGTCACAAAAAGTCACAATTTAGTACAAACTACTGCTTAAACTAGGACAAGCCTGTATTCTAGGCATCATAGCTGAAGTTATTCATGTTCTTTTGAGCTTAGTCACTAAGTATCTCCCTTTCGAAGTCAAAACTTGAAAATTAAATACAAAAGTGATTGGTTACCTACTTATTAACTTCCTTTTCTGTACCTACTTGATTTAACGGACAACGAAAAATCAAAGCGCGTTGTCGTTATAATAGATATCAAGCAAAATGAACGTTATTGCGCTTCTTTGGATTAATTTTTCAATGGTAGAAAGATATATTTTACAACATCATGCTGTTGACTCCTATCTTATAAGTTTTTATTTTATTAATTTTCCATATATTTTCACAGAACAATTATAACGACGGTTTATCAAGATTTGTAAGTTTTATTATTCTAATAATACTAATATTTTACGATATTTCGGGAAAATATCTTATTAATACTTTTTTTTTCAGTTCTGAAGATACGTTTGGTTATTGGAATGGTTGGTGGATGGAAACTAACTATTTGCCGCACAAAGAAAATAGTAGTAAACAAAAACTTTTTCTATCACATGGACATGTAAATTAACCTCAAATCTCAACCAAATTTCAATAGCTTTAAAATGAAACTGTTCAAATTAAATCTTAACATTGACATTTTATTAGTTGCTTATCAATCCAATTCATGAATCATAATAATGAATAATATTTGAAATTTTTAATTATAGGTCAAATAAAAATTCGCGGTGTATAAATATGCGTAACTAATATACAAATACAAAAGATTTAACTGAATGTAATTGGCGTGCAGAAATAAAATATTTTTCATTTCATTTTTCATTTCATTTAATTCAATAAGAGACAATGTTAACGACGCTCAAAATTCTATAGGTATACAAGTACCTATAATATGATTATGTCAATGACCTTGCAAACCAACGGCACAGAATAGGCCATGTACTTTTACCGTGCTTATAAAATGTTCTTTCTCTTATGTTTTGTAACCATTCATGTGATAAATGCAAATAAATAAAGTAACATTAAATCACTTGTCTTATTTAGCTTTTACTTATCGAATATATCGGCCATAGCTGACTAGAGCTGGTGGGAGATCTTATTAACATGGCAGATTAGCTTCAATCCTTGAAAATAGTCCTATTAAAATTATATATTTACCCTCTGAATCTTTTAATCAAATTAATTCTCTTTGGGTTCATGCCTATCCTGAATCTCCCCGCTATCTCTATATACAAAAAACACACATTATTAGATAATAAGTTACAATGGAGCCTTCACATTTGAAAATTGGTGGATAGTCTTAGTTCTGCAGCTTATGCAGTTAGAAAAATTCGCGTTCTCACTGACGAATCTACGGCAAGATTAGTTTATTTCATTGCAGTTACTTTCACAGCTTGATGTCTCACGGCATCCTCCTCTGGTGTAGTGGTACCGACATCAATAGAATACTGCAGAAGAAGGCTGTCCGCGCAATATATAAAATAAGACCTAGACTAGACGTATTTTTGTGAAAACCGTTAGTTTATAATCTACCTAGCGAGATTGTAAACTCCCCGCTAAATTGTGAACTGTACCATACTGCTTACAATATTACGTATTAATTTCCGATAGTTTATAATCTATCCATGTCAAACCGTTATATTGCAAACGAACCTGCACTTGCAGACAGGGTTCACAATCTGTCTGATTTTATCACTCGTAATATTGTGAACCATTCCTGATTGATCAGTCTTGGCGGTCGAGCGTTTTGTAGAATACTAGAATCAATATCCGACATTTTTAATTCGATATACAGGGTGTTGTTTTGGTCGGCGACAAGCGACCCAGGAGCGGTAGTACAAATTATATATTCCCCAAAAATTGACTTAATTCCATTAAATACTGTAAATATGTTGAGAAATATCTTATTCAATTTGAAATAAAATTACTGCAAAGTATGGTTACTAGGCACGTGCACAGACTAGAGCTAGGCGCAAGCCGCCATCGCCCCATCCCTTTACTCCCTCATACTCCCGTTGAGTATTATGTCTACACTTTAGCTTATTACATGATTTTCAAAATTTTAAATTTTTTATTTTTATTATTAAAAAAAATTAAGTATTTTTTTTATATTTTTTTTAGCACTAGTATCATTTGTATTATCGACCCTGAGTCGCTCGTCGCTGACCAAAACAACGACCTGTAGTTTCACAAATATAGTAAAAACACTTTATTTACAAGAGAAATTGTATTAAAACATGAAAAGTATAACTCAGGTTATGTTCGGCTACTAACAGTTATTTTTCACAGAAACTTGACTTATTATTTAAATCCTAGTTTATTTTCACAAATACATTGTAACTTTATGATAACGTTCACTTATTTTAAACACAAAATTTAATAAAAACACACAAAAATAATATGTTTGTTTACGTTCGGTGATAACAAATGTTAGCTAGGTAAAGATAGCGGGGCGGGACACACCAATCAGCGCGCAAAGAGCATTCCGTCGGGTTCTAGTATTACGTCAGTTCACAATATAACGGTTTGTTGCGGATAGATTATAAACTATCGGAAATGAATACGTTATATTGTAAGCAGTATGATACAGTTCACAATTTATCGGGGAGTTTATAATCTCGCTAGGGAGATTACAAACTAACGGTTTTCACAAAAATACGGTGACATATCTATTAATATAATGACAGTGTCATCACAGTAGGTACATATAAAATATTATTCATGTGAGGAAAAACATAAATGGGTCATTGTCAAATTTCGCGCAGGTAACCTAATCCCTCAACTATGATTATTTTTTTATAAGTAATAATTATAGAACCTCTTTCAAAATTTATATTAAATACAAAATACATCGCATTAATAAACATTTAAAACAAAAATAAAGAGATAGTTTTGATTTTTTTAGTTTTTTGGTAAAGTAACATTGTGGTAATTTTTGGTAACAGAAAGGTTTTCCTTCTAAACTCTATTGTCCCTGGTACCACTCCGTTATAATAAACATCAAATAATTCCATTTTATACTATATCAACCTACCTTAAATAAATTATTACCATAAAAAGAGTATTGTTAATATTTATAAAATATGCCGTAAAAGCGGTAGGTATCGAAATTTACTTAATTAACAATTTTTTTAAACTTTGTCCCGCGTACTATGTGAATCTGTCAGGAACACTATGTTACTGAGTAAATCGCAACTTCAAATAGAGATTGCGTTGTTTAGACTTTGTACTAGTTTGGGCGGGGTGTCTGTATTATTACGTGTTGGCCGGTAGTGCGGGGGGAGGGGTATAGGAGGTGTCAGTCGGCCGGGAGGCGTTCAACCTGCTGCGTATTTTTATTGTGCGTCTACTTTGTTACCTACCTATTTACGTAAGTAAACAACGTATTTTTCATTATTTTAGAGTCAATATGTTGTCAAAGAGCTTAATAATCCAAACATGAAAGAAAAAGTGTAATTAACTCTTTACTTTATCATTTATCTATTATGGAATGTTAAATTTACTACTCTGTTACTGTGAAACTCTGTTACATTTCATAATAAAAACTAAAACGTTATGATAACAGAGTTGAATTTTTTTACTCCCTAACTCACAAAATCTAGAATAAATCACAAATCATTAGTTAAAGATCGCGGCCAACTGTAACAGCAAAAAGAGCAATTGTTTTAACGGGCATCGATGTAACTAAAAGTCATGTTTGAGTAATTTTTTTTTTTATAAATTTATTATTTTTAGTCACGGTTACCTGCGCAAAATTTGACAATGACCCAAATAACTTTCCTAAGAATAGCGACACTCATAGTTTGAACACTAGAAATAAGCACAAACTTGCTGTACCTTTAACTCGGCTCAGCAAAATCCTTAACTCTTTCAAGGGGCAATGTATACGTTTCTATAATAAAGTACCAAAAGAAATCCAAGAGCTACCTATACATAGATTTAATTAAAAGAAACAAAAAACATGACTGCGTAAAACAAAAAATAAATGAAAATAGAAAAACAAGCTCTTTAATCTATTGAATTTTGAATATGACTTTAATTTTATAAGGTACTAGCTTCTGCCCGCGGCTTCGCCCGCGTAGCCTACAGGAAACAAATAACATATTTTAAGTGCTCTCGGAGTTTCACTACTGCAAGAACTATTGAATAACAAAAAAGTAATGAACAGTGAATACATTTTTCACCTTACTCCCTGTGACGGTAGCGAAACGGCCAAGCCACATATTTTGACTACGGTGTGTAGAGTTTGTGAAGTTAGGGCTTGTAGAGTAAGTGCATGTAGAGTTATAAGCTTGGCTCTACATGAGATCTGATAACTTTTTGACAGTACGAGCCATATGTCTTGGCGGCAAAATTTTACATAAAAATGTTTTTGGTGGGATTTTGTATTTTTATCGAATTTAGACGAAATTATCTATAAAGCATGATATTGACAGAAAATACACTTGAGTATAATAAGTCATCCATTGATTTACTTACTGTATCAGTTACAAAAAAACTGACCGATGAAAGGTTATGTTTGGTTCATTGAGATCACTACGGCTTTTTCAGCCAATTATACAACAATTCACCATCACTACATACTAAACAATATTTTTGAGAATATTTTTGAGAATTCAAGGCGATGATAGCTCAGTGGTAGTGACGTCGGATACCGAGGCGAAGGTCCCGGGTTCGAATCCTACAATGAGCTTGAGCTTTCGGTGAAGGAAAACATCGTGAGGAAACCATAGCACGGTGGTAGGGTACTTTGTAGTACCCGCCTGGCCGGCTACCACCCTCAAGTTGAAAATCTGTCGCCAAGCACCTTTCGGTGTGTTCCGATAGCTGCACTTGAGAGCCAGTTCCTTCTAGGCTTTGTGTGCTTACCACCTTCGGCCACATCATCACTTACCATGGTGAGATTGCGGTCAAACACAGGCCTATAAACAGTAAAAAAAAAAAAAAAAAAAAAAAAAAAAAAAGCAGCGGTGCCAGATATTTCTTTCGGTCAAAGCGGAATTTTGTAACCGCTTGAGTAAAAAAGCGGGATTCTATCGCCGAAAGCGAGACATACTAAACAAAACCGGCCAAGTGCGAGTCGGACTCACATACCAAGGGTTCCGTAGAAACTTGTAGGTTCCTATGTCAATAGTTCAATAATTCGATTCTGTGAGATTTTTCCCCTTTTTTTCGATTATGTTATTTTCCACAAGACGCCGGGAAAAGTTTCACCCGTACGTTGTTGACATACCGAAAATACGGACGCAGCGTTTTGCATCCTCATTTATAATGCGTACAGATGCAAGGTAGTGGAACTTGCTTCAGGCGTCTGTGTTTCCTGACACATACAACCTAGGGACTTTCAAGGTGTCAAGCTTTCGTTTCAGAGTTAATAGGTTCCTTCTGGGTAAGCGTGTTCCATCTTAGGCTTCATCTTCGTCTCTTATGAGAGGATCAGTGGCCAAATGCAAGCCTATTTAATTAAAAAAATATTGTATAATGGCAATTTTTTCCTCTTTTAAATTTTTCGTAAATTTTTTTGTTTCGTTTAAGAATTTAATTTATTTCAGACTTTTAGTTTTGAATACCTTTCATATGAACATTTAAACTTGTAACTTGAAAGAAATGAACAGTAGTGCAATTCTGCTTTGGTATTCTGAAACGTTTTTGACAGCAACCGACGACGACTCCGTTGTGACGGTTAGTCCGGGAGGTAGCGTTGCAAACACAAAAGTCATAGTAAGCCGGCTGACGTTGAAATGTATAGTTGATCTTATATGACTAATAAGTGAACCGACCGTCTGCTCAAGTAAGTGCTCAAGTCTTCTACATCCGTCATCAGCCACTCCCAGTAAAAAAAAATACATAGTACGCCGGCTCAAACTTGTTTCATAAGTATTTGACATAATACTGAGCTGAAAAAAATCATCTGCTGCATGGTGGAGGGGGGAACACGCATCAGCTGCTCGCATGATTTTGTAAAAAAAAAAGTTTACCCCTGCCGTAACCTTCCAATCCTAAACCCACCGCGGGTGCAACGCTGATGCGTGGTTCACATATTAGTCATTCAAGATCTATTGAAAAAGATGGCCATCGATCGGCGTATTAATACTACCTAAAATGCATCAGTACCTCCCGGACTATTGCATGTCGAAACAATTGAATACTTGAATAGGTCAAAAGAATTAAAATGGGCTGGAAGGTGTATTGTAAACATCAACTGTGCTCTGCGAGTGGATTTCATTTATTTTAATGATCTGAGTCGTAATCCCAAGCTAAGCAAACTTATGATATGGAAACTAGATAAAGGCTAATTTTATTTTATATTTTAGTAAAACTTTAATGTACTGAATATACCAATTTTAAAGGTTTAATATGAAGGCTATTCATTGGTTTAACTTTATCTTAATATTACGACTTAAACTTCACAAAAAGAAAGCTAGATATAGCGCCCATATTTTGAAAATATTGAAACAATTAACATTTTTTCACGAATAATGTTTAATAACATACTCGTATGTAAGTACATACTACTAAATTGACGAGGTATTTTTTTATAAGGAATAATAAAAATAAGCCAGATATCAAAGACTTCTATATAGAATTTGGAAGAATTTTAGCATTTCCAGTAAATAAAAATGCATTGACTTTGTAGTGCTGTGCACAATTTAATCAATGTTTATTTCAACAAGAATAGTTAAAGAATTACTCGCCAAAAGTCTCAACTGTTGAGCTTGACGACGTTTTTCCAAGATATCTTCATCATTGGCTGATTTAAGGATGCCCATAATATGACTTACCC
Organism: Polyploca ridens; assembly: GCA_951394255.1. Classification (NCBI taxonomy): domain Eukaryota; kingdom Metazoa; phylum Arthropoda; class Insecta; order Lepidoptera; family Drepanidae; genus Polyploca; species Polyploca ridens. The sequence goes on along the minus strand of OX596251.1, from coordinate 11,833,291 downwards.
GAGCTGCAGATATCTGAAATATGTATACCAACTCTGTAACCACTATAAAATTAGTATCATCATCATATTCTGTCACGAGATGTCCTCTGCTGAACTGGGCCTTTGTTTTTGACTGATTTCGACAAAGAACAGTCTTGGATTTATAATAAATAATTTGTAATAAAACATACTTACTTCAAATATCATAACATTACACAGAAACTATCATAAATGAAAGTGATCCACAAAGTGACAGGTTTTTTTTATAATGGATACATAATACGACCTTAATAGGAGCTTCCTAAAATTAAACATTAATTAATTGACCAATTGAAAAATGTAGCACCGCACTACGAATGTATAGAGAATAGACCGCGACGACGGACGTCGTCGTCGTCAGCTGTCAAAAAAGAACAGAATTGCACTGCTGTTCTTTTTTTGACAGCTGACGACGACGACGTCCGTCGACGCGGTCTATTCTCTATACATTCGTAGTGCGGTGCTACATTTTTCAATTGGTCAATTAATTAATGTTTAATTTTAGGAAGCTCCTATTAAGGTCGTATTATGTATCCATTATAAAAAAAAAAACCTGTCACTTTGTGGATCACTTTCATTTATGATAGTTTCTGTGTAAAGTTATGATATTTAAAGTAAGTATGTTTTATTATAAATTATTTAGAACAAAGGCCATATTCAGCAGAGGACATCTCGTGACAGAATATGATGATGATACTAATTTTATAGTGGTTATAGAGTTGGTATACATATTTCAGATGTCTGCGGCTCGGATAAGTCATATAATGGGCATCCTTAAATCAGCCAATGATGAAGATATCTTGGAAAAACGTCATCAAGCTCAACAGTTGAGACTTTTGGCGAGTAATTCTTTTTACTATTCTCGTTGAAATAAACATTGATTAAATTGTGCCCAGCACTATAAAAGTCAATGCATTTTTATTTACTGGAAATGCTAAAATTTTTACAAATTCTAGATAGAAGTCTTTGATATCTGGATTATTTTTATTATTCCTTATAAAAATACCTCGTCAAATTAGTAGTATGTACCTACATACGAGTATGTTATTAAACATAATTTGTGAAAAAAAGTTAATTATTTAAATATTTTCAAAATATGGGCGCTATATCTAGTTTCTTTTTGTGAAGTTTATGTCCTAAATATTAAGATAAAGTTAAACTACTGAATTGCCCTCATATTAAACCTTTAAAATTGGTATATTCGGTACATTAAATTTTTACTAAAGTATGAAATAAAATTTGCCTTTATCTAGTATCCATATCATAAGTTTGCTTGGCTTGGGATTACAGCTCAGATCATTAAAATAAATGAAATCCACCCGCAGAGCGCAGTTGATGTTTACAATACACCTTCCAGTCCATTTTAATTCTTTTGACCAATTCAAGTATTCAATTGTTTCGACATGCAATAGTCCGGGAGGTACTGATGCATTTTAGGTAGTATTAATACGCCGATCGATGGCCATCTTTTTCAATAGATCTTGAATGGCTAATAAGTGAACCACGCATCAGCGATGCACCCGCGGTGGGTTTAGGATTGGAAGGTTACGGAAGGGGTAAACTTTTTTTTTTAAAATTCATGCGAGCAGCTGACGCGTGTTCCCCCGCGTGACCCCCTCCACCATGCAGCAGACGATTTTTTTTCAGCTCAGTATGATGTCAAATACTTATGAAACAAGTTTGAGCCGGCGTACTATATCTTTTTTTTACTGGGAGTGGCTGACGACGGATGTGGTAGACTTGAGCACTTACTTGAGCAGACGGTCGGTTCACTTATTAGTCATATAAGATCAACTATACATTTCAACGTCAGCCGGCTTACTATGACTTTTGTGTTTGCAACGCTACCTCCCGGACTAACCGTCATAACGGAATACGTCATGTGTTGTCGTCGGTTGCCGTCAAAAACGTTTCAGAATACCAAAGCAGAGTCTCGTAGGTGTGTGGCCGCGTTTAGTCTGAGGGAGACTTTGCCTCCTTGTGTGTGTTTTACTGTTTGTACAACGGACAGTGTTCTGCACAACAGTCTGTTCTGAAGAATTGTTTGACCACGACTACCTTTTACCATCGTATATAATATAACTTAATTTAAATATCAATGAAGTTCTTCAAACCTTTGTTATATGTAGTACTGAATTTACTTGATTCTCTCACTCTATCACACTCTCCAAACAATTCCGAACCGGTGGTAGATTCAACTTGTACTTAGCATATATTATTTACTCTGTGATTCAACTGTGCCTTATCAGGGCCTAATCTGAATAAATGGCTTTTTGATTTGATTTGATAATATTATAAATGGAACTTATTACCTCTTATTTGTTTACTTGGATTTAGCATTTCAATTCATTCTAGTCTAGTGTTTTACTGAAACTGTTTTGTTAAAACTGAGAGAGTGAAAATAAGTTCTTATTTATAAAATAAGTTTATAGAAGAAAAGAAAGACTACAATTAAAGTTTTAATGTTATTTATAATAAAAATGTTCATAAAACAATTCAAATATGGGGCTATAGTTAAGGCTTATGTTTAACAAACCACCAGATCTAGTAAAATGTAATGGTAAAAAATCACTGTATATTGCCAAAAATAGTAAATGATCGCTGAAGAAAAAGAAAGACGCAATTGTATATTATTATTGTAATTGACGTGTATTTTTTTGTTATGGTTCTAAAGTGTGAATAAATATATTATATATATTTCAATGTCCATGTTGTGACAAAAAGGGAATAGCTTCCAAGATTTCGATACAAAAAATACTCCTTGTATGATAAAATAAGTATATCAGTAAATATAATGAGTGTTTTCTGTATGCAGCAAATTCCAATTCCGATAATATTAACCATAACATAGAACTGAAAAAATAAAAGCAATAATTAGATTTTTCCTTAAATATATCATAAAACATTAGAATTATTAAGAAGTAATTATTTTTTAATAACATACAAGGCCTCGTGGTAGTGATTCGAGGGACTTGTATCACTTGACGATTAACCACCTTTAACCATTATGTTATTATTGGTTTCACTATTTGAATTAGCTGTGTTCGTATTGGCATCTGAAATTAGAATATTATTAATATATTTCAAGAGTCAAGATGTAAGAAATGCATGTCAGATAGACGTAATGACTAAAATAATTATATTGCAAGCAAATGACTAATTATATTAGAACTATCCCAAATAGATATTATATTAATAGCTGTGGCTGTGTTTGATAAATATTAATGCAAAGAAAACTTCATATCGTTTGTTTCGAAATACCTAAGGGAATGAAGGGATGAATTTAATAAGAACACCAATGTAGAGTTCCGATAAATAAATCTTTACCATTAGTATTGCCGTTGGGATTTTGGCCGCCCGTATATTGCGGTTGATTGTTAGAAGGCCCATTAGGTCTTTGTTGGCGCCCACTTCCAAATGGTTGTTGTTGATTGTTAAAGTTGTTTTGCTGAGGACCAGTTGTACTATCTTTATCCTTTGATCCCGCGATTTGGGTCGGCCCGCCTCGTCCTCCATAGATAGGCACAACTAAAATTATTTATAAAGATAATTTTGTGGCATTCATTTGAAAAAGTGCATCAGAATTGTATTATGCGCATAGTAAAAAAATATGGTTAATTTATTATTAAATATCTGCCTACTGGCTGTTAGTAAAAAATGTAGAGCATCTAAATACTCTAAGATACAAATGCATATGAAATACCATGCGACACTCCCATATACAGTCCCACAAACTTAGCTGGCCCGGTGAGAGAGGCGCTGGTATCGCATTTGGTGGAGCAAACGACCAATGGCTAATGGCAGGCAGATTGATATTTCAAACTAGCGTCGTTAGTTCCTCTTTCGGCCACCGGGCTAGATAAGTTTGTGGAACTATACCTACGGATGGCGGGATCCTTAAACAAAATAATCATATCTATCTATTTAGTATTTAGTTTAATTAAAAAGTTTCTTACCTCCTGCTATAGTTAAATAAATTATTATGAAACAAATAAAAAGCGAAGGATTTATTTGGGCCATCGTACTCAGTAACAAGATCAAATGTTCACACAAAACTGATTATTTTATTCCTTTCATGCTTATTTATAGGATAAGGACCTAAGGAGCTCATCACTTTTATTGAAAAATCGTCATCGTGGAAAATAATATACCAAATTAAATTGTCTTAGTATATGTATGACACGTTTATCGTGACTAGATTATCATGAAAGCTATAAGTTAAAGTTATGATTGTAACTAATCATACTCGTGGCACTCCCTGCCTTGTAGTTCAACAATAAAATCACATCATAAATAGGTACTATAAACTTTTTTTCTTCCAATGCATGGAAATATCATAAAAATACCATCCCACATTTACCGATAGTTGATAAGATACATCAAAGCTATCCGACTCCTAGGACAAACTAATAACCTAATTATGTATTTTTACCCGACTGACCCGGGGCTCTACCGCGTAACTTTGGTGGTAATCGTAACGAACACCATTCATAAATTTAATCCAATCAGGGCCCGCGAATGGTCATCGTCGCGTCATATCGCGTGCGCGTCATTGGATGAAATAATTAATGGTGTTCGTTATGATTACCACCAAAGTTACAAAATAGCCCGGCCGGAAGGAGGGTTATGTTTTTCGAGTGTATGTATGTATGTCTATTTCTTTGGCACGCTCTGCATCTGAATTGTTCACTTCGCAGGCTATTGTTATAGGTATATTTTGTAAATTTAAAAACATCTAAGTACACATTAAAAAAAAAGACGCTCAGTTTCATGCCGAAGGCCTTCTCAGTTCAAGTTGTATTTGGAACCGGTGTAGAGTCATTTTGTTAACGTTCATAAGTGCCTTATCAGGGTCTAAATAGAATAAATACTTTTTGAATTTGAATTTGATATAGGACAGGAGGTTTTGGCCAGTACCCCGGTTGTGGCCACTTGCAATTTTGAAAGTCAATAAATAAGGCGTTGAAGCCTGACTCGTTTATTGTATATAGTAAATAAAATCTTTGATGATTATCGTTTTTGACGAGCAATTGTAGTGCCACCGTAAGTGTATAGGAACTTTTTTGTGACACTGTTAAAGCAAAAATAATAATTTCCGTTAATTTCTTAGCAGAAACCATTAGCGACTCACACTTTCAAAAAATCATTTTTTTTTTAATTAAATGGGCTAGCGTTTGGCCACTGACCCGCCCATAAGGGGCGATGACGAAGCCTAAGATGAAACACGCTTACCCAGAAGAAACCTATTCACTCTGGCCTTGAAAGTACCTAGATTCTAGATATCTTACTCAAATTTTTAATTGTAGTGTGGACGCATACTAAATGAGTGTCTAGGAACTTGATTTTAATGTTATTTTGACAGGCAATGAATTCCCTTAGCTGGAAACTTAGGTAGCCAATGGGTGGCCACAACTGGATCAGTAGTGATTTTACACCTTTCATAATTAAAAATTAATATTAAAAACAAGTATTTGTCTCTCAATACATACTTCTACACAATCTGAAAGCTAAATAAATGATCTACTTTATTAATGTTAAACTAATCAACACAATATCCATTTTATAATTAGAGGAAATTTTTTTTATATCAAAATTTCCTAAAGGTGGCCAGAGCCATTGTGTATGAAAAAAAATGTGTCGGCGAGCTATATACAGGCTGTTTTTTTTTTCTAGCCAGTGTGAGCAACTTATGAACTACAGATCTTAGAGAAAACTCTGAAAGGAACTCCGAGTTGAATTTTGATGAAAATAAAAATGCCATAAAAAATTATTTAGAAAAATGTATTTTCGGAGATATGGATTTAAAAAAAAAATTTTTTCGATATTCTGCTTCTACGTCACAATATGAACAAAATTATGTATGACAATTTTGCTCACAAGTTGCTAGAAGTTATACAAAATATTATTTTATATTTTCCTTGACCTGGTTTTATCCTGCGTAAAGTTTGACGAGGTGGAGCAGATCTCGCAGGGATCTCACCATGTTTAGCCATAAAGAATTAGCTCTTAGCATTCCGACAACAAATTAGAGGTCAAATTTTGATATTTTCTAGCAACTTCTGACCAAAATTGTAGTACATAATTTTGTTCGTATTGTGAAGTAGAAGGAGAAAAAGAAAAAAAAAATTACGAAAAAAAAACGAAAATTTTTTAATGGCATTTTTATTTTCTTCAAAATTCAGCTCGGAGTTCCTTTCAGCGTTTTTCTCTAAGACCTGTAGTTCAGAAGTTGCCCTCAATGGCTGGAAAAGAAAATTCATCCTGTATATGCTGTTGAGCAAATTTACCTTTGTCCCTAGGAGTCGAACAGCGCTCAAAGTGGAATCTACCACCACCGGCACAGAATAATTAATAGTACTAACGTACCACCGGTTCGGAATTGTTTGGAGAGTGTGATAGAGTGAGAGAACCGTTAATATCAAGTGAATTCAGTAATACATATCCCACCAAAACATAAATGTGAAAATGGGATACATGTTCGTTCAATATTATGATAATTATGATGTGGTTATCGACTTCACCGACAAAAGACTTGTGATCTAATTGGTTACCAAGTTCTGTAGACAATCCTGAAATTATGCTTATTTTTCTCTTTTCAGTTATTTAAAAGATTTATAATTTTTTGCTTTTCAGTTTTTTCGGCGGTTTAATATTTTTGTTAAAAAGGTTTTATTTTATATTTTTTTGTGGCTATATTTTTGATTACTTTTACTGTAATACACAACTCAGCATTAAAACTGTGAGTGAATAATAAATCACCCCTATTTTCCCACCATTAGGGTGGGTTTTTTTTTCCAAATTTATATGGGACCAACTTCGAGACTACCTACTTCTAATCTAAATCTAATCTAATCTATCACTATGACTAATCGGACTACTCTATACAAAGTTATGCATGATTATACATAAAAACCACCTCCGTTTTTGCATTGTATAATTAAAAAAAGAGGATCAATCATTATAAAAGACTGTAAGGCGCCGATCCCTCAGAGAAGAGTTCTAGAGATCCGCGTTCCGAGTTCTGCATTCCGCGTTGACTGTAAGCTATGTGGGGCCTTTGAAAGTAAAAAAAGTGTATGATGTGCGATCAATAGCGAATATTGCAGAACTCTAGAATTCTAGACTGCTTGCTGTGTGCACAATAGTCAACACGGAATGCGGAACTCGGAACTCGGAACTCTAGAACTCTCTCTGCGGGATCGACGCCTTAAAAAATGAGTGCCTGCTTTGTTTTGGAAAATTAGAAAGATAATTTAAATACATTATTTGTACATGCTTTTTAAAATCCTCAAAAATAAAGGAAGAGCTCTTTGATATATAACATCAAATAAATAAAATAAAAAATTAAAGGGTATACAAGAAACGTCTTTTTTTGGTATTTTGTTTTCATAGAACAATGAGTTAATTAATATTGTACGGAACCCGTGTGCGAGTCCAAATCGCACTTGGCCGATATTTTTTTTATTTAAAATATCATACTTGGCCCCCTGTTGTTACACAATAGCTGTGAGATGTCTCTGGGTTCGTGCCTTTGGTACGTGGATTTTATAAACGCAGTTTTTTTTTTATTTCACGCTATCACTGAGTTCCCTATCTCTAATTATATTTTTTTTGTTTTTTTAGCAACTAATATAACAAACAAGCAGTTACGTTACCTGTGGACGCATGCAACACCAGGAGCCCAAGTCTGCTATTACAATTGTGTTCCAATGAACTTTCAGTGGTGGCAAAAATGTAGTAGCGTCACTGTAAAATGTCACAATTTTTACACCACTGAAAGTTCATTGGAACACAATTGTAATAGCAGACTTGGGCCTCAGGGGTATCACTTGCGCGTTGCTGACTCTAAATCTGCGGGCACAGGAGTGCCCCCCTCCAAGACAGCCAAGTGAAGCGCAAGGGCACTACGTACCTTTTCTCGAAGTGTTTCGTCGTTTTTTTGAAGCCTCATAACTTGGGTTTGGATTATACCAGATAGTCAAAATTATTCGTTTCACTACTACAAGAACTATTGTATAACAAAAAAGTAACGAACAGTGAATAAATTTTTCACCTTACTCCCATGTGACGGTAGCGAAACGGCCAAGCCACATATTTTGACTACGGTGTGTAGTTTGTGGAGTTAGGGCTTGTAGAGTAAGGGCAAGTAGAGTTATAAGCTTGGCTCTACATGAGATCTGATAACTTTTTGACAGTGCAAGTCTTGGCAACATTTTACATAAAAATGTTTTTAGTGGGATATCCTTATCTATATATAGGTAATTTTATTTTTTTCATATACTTCGTTTTTAGGAGAGCTAGGTATTTTGAGCCCATGTAAAAATGCTTTCGTATGTTTGTCCGGCTGTTTTCCTCTACAGGTCATATTTCGCAACCGATTCCCGTGAAATTTTGTGAGCAGGTTTGATATAGCCTCGCGATTTTGAAAAAAATTCCAAATATTGAATCGACAAAATAAATCAATATAATTATCGAAACCCCCAAAATCTACAGCTGACACAGCCACTAGTTTAACAGCAAGAAGAACTTTAAGTAAATAGAGATATAATAATATCTATATAAATGAAACAAAAGTAATATGTTACTAATAAGCTGATTTTTGTTAAAAATGTTAAATAAACATAATTTTAAATTTATGCAATGTTTGATTTTAAAGTACAAAGAATTATATATATTTCGTTTCATGAAATATAAACATTATAACCACAATAATAGCAATATTATTTTCATATATAAATAATATTTTTAAACTCTCGCGGGAATTAGCGGCCCTTACAGCGGTATCCCGCTGTAAGGGCCAATTTACCGCCCAACTGAAAAAAAATACTGCGGGATTGCAAACTCTGCTTGGGACAGAATGCTAATAACGAGTAATATAATGCGTATAGCTTTCATGATAATCTAGTCATGATAAACGTGACATACTTAAACAATTTAATTTGGTATATACCTACTTATTATTTTCCACGATCTCGATTTGTCAATAAAAGTGATGAGCTCCTTATCCTATAAATAAGCATGAAAGAATAAAAAAAACAGTTCTGTCTGATTTGAACATTTGATCTTGATACTGAGTAAAATGGCACAAAGAAATCCTTTGCTTAGTATTTGTGTATTAATAATTTATATAACCATAGTAGAAGGTAAGAAACTTTATAATGAGATTTATGGGAGGGTAGCATGGTATCTCATGTGCATTTGTTTAAGCAGCCAGTAATAATAAAAAAAGAATCTACATAATACGATACTAATGCTAAGTGCACTTATTTTTATAAATAATTTTAGTTATGCCTATCTATGGAGGACGAGGCGGGCCGACCCAAATCGCGGGATCAAAGGATCAAGATAGTACAACTGGTCCTCAGCAAAACAACTTTAACAATCAACAACAACCATTTGGAAACCAACAAAGACCTAATTATGGTGAAGGACAACAACCTAATGAGCCTTTCTTCAATCAACCTCAATATCCCAACGGCAATCCTAATAATGGTAAAGATTTATTTATTGAAACTCAACAATAGGGCTCGCATAAAATGTTTGCTTCGTCAGATATTTCGAAACAACCCATAATCCCACCAAAAACATTTTTTTGACAGTGCGAGCCATATGGTCTCGTCTTAGCAACACTTTACATGAACATATTTTTGGTGGGATTTCACTTCCTTTTGTACTTTTCTTATGACAAAATTTTGCAAACTGGACTGAGCAAACCTCATAGTGTTTTGAAAGCTCAGAATCACATCACACATTTTAATACCAGTGTCGTTGAAATAAATTTTACTGGCCATAAGCGTGGCTTGAGTGATCGTCCACACGCTCAAGTCAAATAAGTGTTTTTAAGGCGATGATAGCTCAGTGGTAGTGACGTCGGATACCGAGACGAAGGTCCCGGGTTCGAATCCTACAATGAGCTTGAGCTTTCGGTGAAGGAAAACATCGTGAGGAAACCATAGCACGGTGGTAGGATACTCTGTAGTACCCGCCTGGCTGGCTACCACCCTCAAGTTGAAAATCTGTCGCCAAGCACCTTTCGGTGTGTTCCGATAGCTTCACTTGAGAGCCAGTTCCTTCTAGGCTTTGTGTGCTTACCACCTTCGGCCGCATCATCACTTAGCATGGTGAGATTGCGGTCAAACACAGGCATATAAAGAGTAAAAAAAAAAAAAAAAAAAAAAGTGCAAACCAAAACTGCGCAGTCCATTCTTCAGCATGTCTACAAGCCGCGCTTCCGGGCATGCACGAGCTACCGTGTTGCAATCCACTCGCACTCTTACCTGCGCAAACTGGTTTGTGTAGTCATGCTGGTACGGACCTTGTATTCGGGCTATTAATCATTATGTTCATGTGATATTTTGATTATTGCAATATATCCATTTATATGTAGCGTAGCGACATCTATCAGCCATCTATCAGTAACACTGAAATAGTTCACACACGGAAAGATAGATGGCGTGGCACCACATTATCCTGTATCACGCTTACGAAGTTTGCTCGAGAATCTGCATGACAACTGTCCGAAAAGTATAGTTGGAGCCCAGATGAGAGCTTGTTCGCCGATTTGTCCGCGTAAGGGTGCTAAGGCCAAATCTTGGGAGGCCATCTTCTTGTCGATTCAAAATAAAAAATACAGTGGACCGCGGTCCCCAGACACGATGACCCAGCCTGGCGGAAGATCTTCCCTTTTAAATGGAGGTGTCATCCACATTGCACCTCTATAAATAATATTCAAATTTCAGATTACAATGCAAACACAGCTAATTCAAAAAGTCAAGCAAATAATAACATAATAGCATCATAACAATTCCTTCAAACTGCTAACCATGAGGTCAAATGTAAGTAATTTATGTGAGTAAATAACATATTTTATATGTTTTTATAAATATTTCAAATTAAAAGTATACTTTATTAGCAGAAAAAACTGCCGCTGGTTGCCGTAACACGTAGAATTAGTAAGCTGAAATGGCAATGGGCAGCCAATACCTCTAATAGGTAGACCGGGTAGTCGGGGTCAATTGGAGCTGAGGGTGCGAGCTCAGCCCCCCTAGACAAGATGGTTGTCGACAATCGTCATCGTTAGTAAACGATCAACCTTTGTATGAGTTTTTTTTTTTTTTTTTTTTTTATAATAATAAATATCCTGGGACATTCCTCACACACGGTCATCTGATCCCAAACTAAGCAGAGCTTGTAATATGGAAACCAGATAACTGATATAATACATATACTACTTTTTGTTTGTAAATACATACTTAATATACATAATTACACCCAGACTCAGGACATACAGACATGTTCATGCACACAAATGCATGTCCTGTGTGGGAATCGAACCCACGACCTGCGGCGCGTAAGGCGAACCTTAACCAACTGCGCCAACTGGCCCGTCAACATAAGAAATTGTTAAAAATCACGTGATATTTCGATTTGAAATGTCAATCCCATACAAAGATTGAACGTTTACTAACGATGACAAATTGTCGACACCCATATTGTCTAGGCACCCAGGACTGTTAATGTGGTACAATATTCGCAAGCCCTATGTTTAGCAGTTGGCTATAATATAATGATAAAATGTTGTTAATTACGTCTTTTCGATGTAATAAGTAGTAGTTTTATTTGTAACAAATTGATGATTTATTTTAAAATCAATATAACTATAATTTAAATAATAACAAGCATGTTTTACAATATTTCAGATTTTTTTACAGTTAGTAGATATGGTCAATTATTGAAATGGATGGTGAATGGAAACAAACTATTTACCACATAATGAAAATAAATACATCATTCAAGCTGTATTGTTTATATATAAAACCTGGAAGCATTTCCCTTTATATTAAGACATGGACCTCTATATTCATTTACCCTTTTCTGATAACAACATTACTAATCTAATACAGTTGTTACAATAATTGCGTCTTTTATTTTTTCTTCAACTTCCTTTTCAACATTTAAATATCGAAGTTATTTTAAACAAAATTTGGTAGTACCCATGGAATCCCTTTGAACCAATACTAAATATATGCATACCGTACTTCGTAGGTGACAGATCCTTCCCTAACAGTATATCGAACACAAAACAGAAGATGATAGGCTGCATCCGAAACAAAATCTAATTTAAAAAATAACCCTCCGTTAGGAATATAGAGGATCGGATGTTGAAATTTATCTGGGGGTTAACATATTGTTTCTTCCAAGATAAAATTATCGTAGCATCATCACTTACCTTGAGATTAGGTTCAAACAAAAGCCTCAACAGTTATAAAATACTATGTTATAATTCCCATCTCCTGACCTATGGATTTTCACAACAAACTGTCTTCAACAACTTACATTCACATGTTTGAATGCAATAAGCGGTTGTATTAAGGGTTGGTGATAATTATTGGCAATAATCATAATACAGCATAGAGATTTGCTCACACTTTGTCATTCAAAATTGATCGAGGCATCCGGAGACCAGCTGGCGGGGAGCTTTTTCCGCCAACGCATCAGCTTGGCTATCCAATAGGGAAACGCTACCGATTGACGACAGGGTTCCAAGTAGGATTACTTGGAACCCTGTCGTCAATCGGTAGCAGCGACGGACTCAGGGAATTTTTCTATATATCGTATTCGTTATTCCTGTATCGTGACTTTTATTCGTCTTAGAAAAGTTTTTTTTTTTTTTTAACATTTGTATTATTATTAAAATTCAAATTGACGCATGAAGTAGTTTTAAACACCCTGTTACGAGCGCAGTCTACTCGACTCGTGCTCTGGGTTGGTATTTTCTACCATTTTATTCGTAAACTTGAATTTTTCATAATTCTAATGTTTCATTTTATTACACAAATGATCAATAAAAAAAAATATGAATGATTAGTACCTTTTCATTGGGTACATTAAGTGGGCCGCGTTTCTAAGACGGATAAAAGGTCACGGTGTATATATAGATTGTAATTTATACATGTGAGAGGTAGAGCATAGCGTTAATTCACTCAAAGTGCAGCTTGACTGGGGAAGTACCTCCACCTTACAGAATACTGCAGCCAAATAACTTTATAATAATTTATAATGTTGTGTTCCTTTAATTGCCAAAGCTCATCGGGAAGGGGGCGCGGGTCGGTTACGCGTGAGTGATGCCTCATGTGTTGCAAGCGTCCATATGGCTACGGTAACCGCTTACAATTAGGCGGGCCGTACGCTTGCATACCATCTCCGTCAAATAATATATATATACTAGCTGCCCGGCGCAACTTCGTTCGCGTAGTGCTACCCTACCCTGTGGTGCTACCCTACCCTCCCCTACCCTATCTAAACCATCCAGGGAGTTAATTCTACTGTACGTGTGTATGTCACTGAACTCCTCCTAAACAGCTGGACCGATTTGAATGTTTTTTTTTGTATGCTTTAGGGTGGCGCCCTGGATGGTTTAGATTCACAAATCAGCTCGGCAGATGGCGCTGCAGTCGGTATCTAGGTTATATTATCGACTGCAGCGCCATCATCTTATATATATAGATTTGTTGTAAATAAATATGTTTACGTCGTCTAGGCAAACCGCATAGGACCACAATCTCCGCGTGGCAAGATGCCGACTATCGTTGATTTTGACAATTTATAGTAACACCTCCGTAAAGATTTGATACGGAAACAATTCCACTCCCAACTTTGTAACGAGATTTGTGATGAGAAGGCAAAATTGCTTTATCTTCTGCAAAGTCGTATCCATACTTTTCGTTTGTATTTCTCCGTCTGAGTATGGAGCGAATTTCGTTTAGTTGGTGAAATGACGCATACGACACGATGAAAGTGGCTGCACACTACATCTGTGTACGAAAATCTCATTTACCTTTACTATATTTCCAATAATCTTTTGAAGATACGTGTAGAAGAGTACAAAGGCCTATGCTAAACATATTTCCAAGAATAAACATAATTTATTTTTCTCAAGACGATGTTGATTTGCCTTTTGTCCATATATCAGGGGATTATTTAACAAAAGATATAGCAAATAACAAAGAAATTGTATCAAAAATAGTTAAATATTTTTGCACTTCGATTACACAGTCGAATAATTTTAACATAAACCATGGTATATATTATATTGTTCTTCGGTTCTTATTTTACTATTTTTTCCCATTTCTTTTTATTAAAAAAAATACATTTGAAGTATTAGATATTCACATATATTTATAGATGTTCTGCGCGTATATACAAATATTTTCAAACAACATTCGACAACATTCAATCATATACAGTGTATGTATAAGCACATACTTATTTTACCATTATCACAGATTTTACTATATTACAAAGTAGTTTTTACATACCCTGTTAGTAGACAGTATTTTTCTTTAATAAGTTTAATAATTATTTTATACAAAAAGGTACTTGCGGATTAATTAAATAATTATTTTGTACAGATTACTTACACGCCTCTGGATCTGCCATTAAAAAATCTACAGTTTTACTATCTTAAATAAAAGCTTCTATAATAAAATCGGGGTATCGCTGGACCTGAAAAGAAAAAAACAGTGTTAATTTTTATTATCAGTAAAAAGAACTGTAATATTTGTTACAAGGTCGACATGTTTAGAAAACCGTTGGACAAATACTGGTTTTATATTGATTTTAGTTTCACTGTCTCGTTTTACTTGCCCAAATCAGATTTCCTAGTTATTTTGGGTATTTTTATTCAAACAAACGCGGTGACAGCGTTCAAGGTCTTCCGCGCATTAAGAAACATGACCGTAACGGCTATTTATTTAATTCCTAAAGACCTAATAATAATTTACTCAAGAGATTGGAGCTACTATCAAGTTATCATAGTAATAAATGATACTTACATATTGTAATGTTTATGTATCGGGTTTATTCGCACACAGATTTATTTTTGATTAACCTCATTAACATTACAATGAATTTAGTTCGCGAAAGCTTAAAAGTACTGATACTTAGACAAAAAACCTTATTGCTAAACTTTAGGAATGATCATTATTAAGACTTGACTTATACCTTAGATTTGATGTGGATATTTTGTCTGATTCATCATTGATCCAGGAAGACCATCCTATTCCTAACAAATATTATAAATGCGAAAGTGAGTTTGTTTGTTTGTTTGTTACGCCTTCACGCCTCAACTACTCAACGGATCATAATGAAATTTGGCATGCAGATAGCCTATGGTATGACGAATAAGGAACTTATGCTGTTTGCATAAGGAACGAAGAAGCAATGCATTGTGTTGGTATATAAGCGGGATGTCGACAAAGTGTGGGTAGATTTCTCCCGGCGTCTTGTGGTTCGATGGAGGCATTAAATTGAACAGTATTGTAGCACAATCTCCAAAATATATCCTATAGAAGACCGACAAATGCGCAACCTAACATCGATGTTCAAGCCTCGTTAATTACTTACTGCAGAAGGATATAGGTATAGTATAAATTTTTACCTTGTTATTACATTCCTTTACAATATAATGCATAGTTCACAATCTTGAACACCAACCCATTTGTTAGTATAAGCCTTATTTACACAGTTTAATACAAAAAGCCAAACATTTTCAATATGACCGAGAAGAATAATCACTCAAGTAAAGTTAAATCAGCACTTGAGAACAAAAAAGGGCTCTAAAGTGTGGAGTTTAGGGTTGTCTTTTGGTTGTGTGGTTCGTGTGTCGGATTTCACGCTCGTCGGGTCGGAAATGCACAAAGTTTCCTTTTGTGGCGTATCTCATAACTTGATTTGTGACGGC
Source organism: Polyploca ridens (assembly GCA_951394255.1). Taxonomy (NCBI): domain Eukaryota; kingdom Metazoa; phylum Arthropoda; class Insecta; order Lepidoptera; family Drepanidae; genus Polyploca; species Polyploca ridens. The sequence goes on along the minus strand of OX596251.1, from coordinate 11,817,531 downwards.
ACAACCCTTCAGTGGGTTCCGGCGTGGCGCCGCAGCGGCGAGACGCGTCACTTCCGTCACGCGGTGAGGACTCATTCATAAGAGGTAGCGGGAGCATATTCATTGATATTTTGTAAAAAAATAATCTCTGAAGCCAAAAGTTATATATTTTTACTTAACCGGTTGGCTTGCGGTCCTATTTATATATTTTATTAAATAAATGAAAAATAATTTACTAATATAGTACTGAGTTGATAGTCCTAAGAGTTTAATAGTGGTAATATGTTGTTTAAAGGTTTTGTGTTTCGTATAACCGTTGCTTTATATTTTTGTTATGACATGCACCCTCTTTTTAATACAGTAGATTTAATAGTAGCGTGCTGAATGTAATAGAGCTATTTTTTAGCCGTAAAGCTCAGAAATACATTTTTTTAAAGTAAGTTTCAGGTTTATGTACCAGTTTACAGACAACCTTGAATGACCTCATGGGTAGTCGAGGGCCAGGGACTGGGGTTTCTTTATTTCTTGCTTCTTTAATTAAAACGCTACTTCTTTCAATTAAACCATAGCCTAATATAGAGTAAGCCGTACCGTATTTCAGATGTCTAAAGTTTAAAGACTGACATGAACTCAAGTTCATTAAGAACAAAACCTATTACGATTTATTAATATGATAATAATATAGCTTTGAAAAATTAAACGTATCTATAAGAACCAATTCACAAATTAACTTTTTTTCATCAACAATTTGAAGAATAGACATCAATGCATTTTGTTTATTTAAATGTTCTCTTTTTAATGTTCACTAGGTTTAAATTGGCTAAACCACTTATAGCATATTGATTACATAATATTCGATTTGTTTTAAATATATAACGTACCAGCTTAAATTACCTATTTATAGGTTCCGAACCCACTTCAAGTAACCAAAACTCTTTTAATAAAACAAATCTGTACTTGTAAGTGTTAAAGGTTTCATATACAATTGAACTACTGGCAAGTTATCTATATAAAGTATTACGAGTACAAATGATAGATACCTAATTCAAAATGTAAAAAGAATCTGTCTATATTAATTGTACCGCATGACGTATTAACAAAATATTATTTATTATATTATATACCTGATTTACTGCGTTTACTTTGTATAGGGGAAATCTCCCCTTCCAAGAGGTTATGGGAAGCATTAAAATAGAATTGCTGAATGGGCAAAACTATGAAACTTGGAAAATTCAAGTACAAGCTTTACTTGTCAAAAATCAGGTATGGAAATACGTAAACGGTACCATTAAAAAGCCAACATCTAATGAGGCAGCGGAGACCTGGTCAGATAAGGATGAAATGGCAAAGGCTGACCTTATCATGGCGATGAATCCAGGTGAGTTGAAACATACTCGTGGGTGCGTGACGTCGCACGAAATTTGGATGAAGTTAGAAAGCGTATATGCTTCTAAAGGTCCCGTGAGGAAGGCAAATTTACTTAAAAAATTGATATTGAGCCGTATGAAAGAGACAGATGATGTGAAAAGACATCTTGGAGATTTCTTTGAAGCCGCAAATATCCTAAGCGATATGGGTGTTACGATACACGAGGATATACTGTCAATTTTGCTATTATATAGCCTTCCGGAAAACTATGAGAATTTTAGATGCGCAATGGAAAGCAGAGATGAGTTACCGAATATAGAGATACTCAAGATTAAAATATTAGAAAAAGGTAATATTTTGAAATCAGATGAAACTACGAAAGTACATGGAGCAATGTATGCGAAACATCAAGGACCAAAAAGGAACCAACCAACTCAGGTTCAAAAGGCACGACCGAGCAAAATTTACAAATGCTTCAAATGTCATAAACTAGGACATAAAGCTTCAGAATGCAGAACGAAGCGTGACAATCTTGAATCCGGATGTGCAACAGAAATAAAAAACGAAGAGGACAGTAATTTTGATATTCTTTTTAATTGTAATTCTAATTTTACAAATATTTGTGAGTCTATGACAAATAACTGGATCCTCGATAGTGGCTCTACATCACATTTATGTAATGATAGAGATAAATTTAATGATAATTTCTGTGCTTTTCAGGATAAGCTGAATCTAGCGTCAAATCTGTCGACTGATGTGAAGGGCAAGGGTGATGTAAGGTTGTCAGCATCAGGCAAAAGGCGAATAACTTTTGGAAATACTTTGTATGTACCAGATCTTCGTAGTAATTTGATATCTGTGGCCAAAATTACTGATAATGGGTATGAAGTAAATTTTACTAAAGATAAAGCCTATATAAATGATGAGGTAGGTAAAACCGTGATGACAGCTGAACGTATTGGGAATCTTTATCATGTTAGGGACTTGAATGAACAGGTTAACATAGCTTTCAATTCAGTTGATATCCGTACGTGGCATGAACGTATGGGACATTTAAATGGTAGAGATCTCTCAAAATTACTAAACCATTGTGGTCATAACATAAAAGAGATAGATTTACGGGTTTTAGATAATTGCGATATATGTTCTAGGGGGAAAATGAGTTCATTACCATTTTCAAGGTCGAACGGTCCGTGTAATGAAATATTAAGAATTGTACATTCAGATGTAGTAGGTCCGATGAAAACAGCATCAATGGGTGGTGCGAAATATTTTGTTACTTTCATTGACGACAGTTCTCGATGGTGTGAAGTTTATTTATTAGGGAAGAAAAGTGCAGTTTTCAGCGCATTTAAGGCGTATAAAAATTTCGCAGAAAAGTTTACTGGGAAGAAAATTAAATTTCTTCAGAGTGACAACGGTGGCGAATATTGTAACCATGAATTTGATGAATTCCTAAAGAGTGAAGGTATTCAAAGAAGACTGATTATTCCTCATACACCTCAAATGAATGGCGTTAGTGAACGTATGAACAGAACTTTGCAGGAAATGGCAAGATGCATGTTATTATCCTCTGGTCTATCTGTAGGCTTTTGGGCGGACGCTGTTGTGACCGCATGCTATGTGCGCAACCGATGTCCAACTAGCAGCTTAAAAGGTGATATTCCGTTCGAGAAATGGACTAGAAATATTGTAGACCTCAATAATATGGTTAGCTTTGGAACTAAGTCATATGTATTAGATAAGACACCAGGAAAGGATAAGTTTGATGCACGTGCCAAAGAAGGAATATTCGTAGGATACCCTAGATCAACCAAAGGATATCGTATATGGATACCTAATGAACATAGAGTAATAGAAGCTCGAGATGTTAAATTCCAAAAAGAAAAAAATGCATCAAAGGATCAGAAGAACATTCGAATAGAGCCAGAAAATATTTTTCAACTAAGAGTCGAGAATACACAATCAAAGGACGGACCAAATGTTCAAGAAATCGAGTTTGAGGTGGATAATGGAATTATTCAGCGACAACCTACAGTCGATGTCGACCATACTGATGAAGGCGAACACTCGGGAGGAGGAGAGCATTCAGGTACTGGCGAGCGTTCTAGTAGAGGGGAAGGTTTAGGTTGTAATATCAACCCAAATTATGTCGAGCAAACTCAAGAACGAGAAGATCAACAAGTGATGTTGAAACGAGCTCCTGGAAGACCCAAGCTTGTCAAAGGGAATCGTGGGCGTCCTAGAAAGGTGTATAAGATGGTTGAAGAAGTTTATATGCAGGTACCAAAGGTACTGAAAGATAGTCTTAATATGCTTATTCAAAGAGAAGATGAACAATCAATAGTTGTGAAGCGTGCTAGGCAAATGATATTAGATATCAATGCTGGAGGAGATGCTTGTCTTTTAAAGCGTTCGCTTTATGGTTTAAAACAGGCAGGGCGGCAGTGGTATTTGAGATTGGATGAGAAATTACGAAGTATGAATTTATTGCCTACTATAAACGAACCATGTTTATATTTTCAGCGAAGGGAAGATGGTACTATTTTGATTGTTATTATATATGTTGATGATATATTAGTGGCGTCCCAGGATATCAAGTGGATAGAGATATTTAAGAAGGATTTAGCCAAAGAATTTGAGCTGAAAGATTTTGGACCGGCTAAATACTGTTTAGGTATCGAGATTGAGAAAAAGGACGGAGTTATAAGTCTATCACAGCAGAAGTATATTAAAGATGCACTAAAGAAGTATGGTATGGAAGAGTGCAAGACTGTATCCACTCCATTCGAAGTTGGGTTGAAGTTTACTAAACCAAAGGAAGAAAACCTAGATGATGTTTGTATAAATCGAGAACGATGGCCGTATCGTGAATTGATAGGTACGTTAATGTATTTGAGCGTAGGTACGAGACCTGACATAAGCAATACAATTTCAAAATTAGCTCAATTTGTGACTTGTCCTACTCACATTCATTGGATTTCGGCAAAAAGGGTTCTTCGATATTTAAAGAAAACAATTGACTATCGTCTGACTTTTAAAAAGGATGGTCATTCGTTGATAGGCTATTCAGATGCGGATTGGGGGAATTGTCTATTAGATAGAAGATCGTATTCTGGTTATGTTTTTATATTAGGAGGAGCAGCTATTACATGGAGATCTCAAAAGCAGCGAACAGTAGCTACGTCTTCTACTGAAGCTGAATATATTAGTACTAGTGAGGCAATGAAAGAAGCTCTCTACCTAAGTAGTTTGTTAAAGGAGATAGGTTGTTTACAATTATCTAAAACTACTGTCTATGCTGACAATCAGGGGGCGATCTATCTTGCTAAAGATCCCGTTTATCATGCTCGTAGTAAACATATAGACATAAAGTTCCATTTTATCAGGGACGTACTCAGAGATAATGTCATAGAGTTAAAGCATGTGCCGACAGATTTGATGCTGGCTGACGTTTTAACGAAAGCATTACCTGTGGGTAAACATAATAAGTTTATTAGTGGTTTAGGGCTTCAGTAGTTTAATTGAGGGGGCGTGTTAAAGGTTTCATATACAATTGAACTACTGGCAAGTTATCTATATAAAGTATTACGAGTACAAATGATAGATACCTAATTCAAAATGTAAAAAGAATCTGTCTATATTAATTGTACCGCATGACGTATTAACAAAATATTATTTATTATATTATATACCTGATTTACTGCGTTTACTTTGTATAGGGGAAATCTCCCCTTCCAAGAGTAAGTACTGCAATGAAAACTATGACAAAACAAACAAGTCACCCATAAAAAGAAAATACGCGTCTAAGCTGTCACAGCAAAAAAGCTTATGAAACTCTCTATCGAGTTGGAAATTTCGAAAACTTTCCGAGACATATCTGTTTTTCCACCCTCACTTAAAAACAATTGTTTCTTTGCGAGTTTTTCCTGAAAACCTCGTATCCTTTTAAACAGTTTTATTCGCAATGAAAAAAGGTTTTAAGGCCGGGTCTAAGCTCAAATCTCAAAAATGGGTTTCTTTGAGAGTCGAGTATGACGTAACGCAATGAAATACCTAACACAAAAAAATACTGTGGATAGAAGAGGGTTTTGAGAAAAATGTTAACCGAATAGAATATTAAAAAGTGCTTTGATATTCCCAATAAAAAAATCCTAAGTTACGTGTAAAAAAATCTTTCGCGTCGAAATTCTCCGTATTTTCAGCGATGACAACAATTTTATTTTTAAGAATATACAGGTCGTTGTTTTGGTCAGCGACGAGCGACTCAGGGTCGATAATACAATAGATACTGGTGCTAAAAAAATATAAAAAAATACTTTTTTTTTTTTTAATAATAAAAATAAAAAAATTAAAATTTTGAAAATCATGTAATAAGCTAAAGTGTAGACATAATACTCAACGGGAGTATGAGGGAGTAAAGGGGTGGGGTGATGGCGGCTTGTGCCTAGCTCTAGTCTGTGCACGTGCCTAGTAATCATACTTTGCGGTAATTTTATTTCAAATTGAATAAGGTATTTCTCAACATATTTACAGTATTTAATGGAATTAAGTCCATTTTTGGGGAATATATATTTTGTACTACCGCTCCTGGGTCGCTTGTCGCCGACCAAAACAACACCCTGTATAAGATACAGAATTATATTAGAATGTTAACCGGACACTTATTCAATTTAATGCGTATATTCTGTATAATCTAAAGAAAACCCGTAAATAACAGTCCATTTCATAGAGTCGACACTTTTATGATTTACCATTTTCAACCCTATTCCAGTGAAGAACGAGTCCTGTCAAAATCGTAGTCAGTCCGCGCCTTAAACCTCTTATAGGTTATACACCTTTTTCTTATTTTAAAGTTGTAATCTTTTAGAATAAATGGCCAAGTACCTAAAAAGAGGTGGACTAAAGAAGTAATAATATCAAATTCAGTTTTCATTCTTTTAATAAACAAAAAAAGGTTACGAAAATAAAACTCACAAATGCTAAATGATAGTAATTTATTAAGTTTAGATGAAAAATATAAAGGGATCACTAATATGAATTAATTTAACAAACACTCGCCCCGTTTTGTGTGCAAACATATAAATATGCATTAGATACATATCACAAAAGGTACGGTGCTAGTAAAATGGCGGAGGCGGGGTACATGGCAGGCCGGTCCAATTAATTTCATAAGTACAAACTCTTTTATTAAATCATAAAATGTGCGCACCGCTGCTCACAATTCCGACTTGTGATATGTCAATTTCATAATTAAAATGCGTTTGACCGTAGCTGCGTAGGGCCCATGAGATTAAGAGAGGACGCAAATTGAATGTTTGGGTATACGAGTTAACGCTGGACCCTAAAAGTATAAATGAAGTCATCGGGAAACTCCAAACACAATTAAAAAGGTCCGCTATGAATAATTGAAATCACATTGTTAATATTACCTATGTGGGTCAGCCATCTGTTGTTTTTTATTTAGTGATTAACATTATCAGTATAATATTTGAAAGGTTTTCGAAAACGTTTTAATTACCACACTTGCGGTTTACTTTTGTGTTTCCATACAGGTCAAACACTTGAAATGCTATAGTTTTTACTGTTGACACTCAGGAATGTACTATCAGTTAATCTCATCCGAAGGTTCAAGACAGATATAAGAAGCATAATGATCGATGGCGTGCCATATTATGTGTTGTGCTGCGCCATTGTATGGAATAATAAATGTATGGCGCGCGTAGGTGTACCCGTAGCAAAGTGGTTCCCAATTAGTTTTTCCTGAGTACCACTTTAAGAAAGACCTCAAACTCACCCCTTATTGCAGTAATTTTAAATAAAAAAGTCAATCATATTTTTTTACATTTATAATCATCAAAATCAAGTTCTAATGGCGGTGAAAATTAGTTATTATCATAAATTTGCACGTTTTTTTTGCATAACTCTCGAATTTTAGTTGCTTTTTGGTCAGCTTCAGTCGCACGCAAGTCATCTTCACGTGAAGTCTGTGACGATGTTTAGTTTTTAAGTTTGTCATAGCCGAAAAACCGCTGTCGCAAAGGTGTAAAATGGCAGTAAATAATTTAATTGCTGCTTCGCTGACACGGTACATGTCTTATAGATCATCCCATAGGTAAATTACCCAGTAATTGCTCTGGAAAACAACTCTTGAGTCTGCTGTTGCATAAGATGTCTATTAATTCCTCTTGATCAGAGATGGGTAGGTGGTAGGTGGAATGGTTCGCAAAGGGGTGGTTTACCCAGTTCCATTGCGGCGATATTTCTAGGATACCGCGCGTACCCCTTGATACAACTTCGCGTACCTGGGGGTACGCGTTCCACTAATTGGGAGCATATGAAAGTGACGCGGCGCAACGGCTCTAAATGGCACACCATCGGAGTTCTTAAGCCAGCTTTTCACTATGGGATATAATATAATATGAATTACATCTTGAGATATAATATTTTATCGCTCGTCATACATTTTTTAACCGACTTCAAAAAAAGGAGGAGGTTCTCAATTCGTTTTTTATTTAAATGTTTTTGTGTTTTATGTTTGTTACCTCATAACTCCGTCATTTATTAACTGATTTGGAAAATTCTTTTTTTATTTAAAAGGATACACTTCCCGTTTAGTCCCATTGTCATCAGATCAGAATTTGATTACTTCTTAGTGTACTTTGAAGTCGGTTTAAGTTTTTTGTAAAACAGTCCAATTATGTATATTACATCCCATACTATAAATATTTTTGACACATTGTATGACGACCTATAAAATATTATATCTCAAGTTGTAATATATATTATATTATATCCCATTGTGAAAAGCCGACTTTATTCTATTTGTATTAAACCTAAAACATACTTCGAACCTATTTCTTTTTTCTAAATATCTCTTATGCATTTTTATAAAACCTCAAAATATTTATATGTGTCGCTGTGCTATAGAGCACCATGGTCACTTCAATTATGTTATTTCAATGTTCTTTCAACATAACGTATCGTTGACTAATTACTAAACAAACATTCCAAATTACTCATATAACTGCCTACACAATTTGTATAAAAATTAACCCATACCTTTAATTGATAGATTACATTTTAGCTTGTCAATAATGAAATGCCCTCAGGTCAATTTGTTTCTAATATGTAAAGCTTATTTTACACGATGTAGTTGACTGACTCAATCAATATTGATTTACATACAACCTTTACATGTTTTGAAATATATATATTTTTTTCTATTGATATTAAATTAATATGATAGTTTATTAACTCTAGTTTCATATAGTAATTTTCATGATCAATAATAATTTTGCTGGATATATTTATTTTTATTAAAAAAAATTGAAGCTGTATACAAAGTTTATTGATCGATTAGAATTATTTTCATTAATATTTGAAACAGATTTTATTTAGAAAATATATAGAAATACGAGTAGCGTACTAATGTCTAATGATGGCTGGCTATTGCCTATTATTCAATGTTCATTTGCTATTTATTTAAAAAATATGAAATAATTGCTTATTGAAAGTTTTGTTGCTTATGTGAAGCTGATTTTATTTCAGTTTCTCATTTACGGCTCAGAACTTTTTGATACATTTCTATTATACCTAATACCTAATAAACCTACTACCTAATGTTGCAATGATAGAAATTGAATCACGACATGTAATTAAGACCGTGCATTGTCTCATACTTTTGCTCGCTAGGTGATAAAATAAAATAAAATATTGCTGCTTACCTACACTTTAAAAAAAATGTTCTCCTAAGTAACAATTATGTAACTTTCGCCGTTCCATTCGATCCATGAAACAATTTATATGTTACCCTGTGTTTCTCATGTAAGTGAATTATATATTCTGTTTTGAGAAATAAATGTCTTAAACCATACATTTCTATTATTGAGTTATTTTGAGTCTAAAACATAGTGTATTCCAAACTTTACGTTACTCATGACTCGTTCCGCAAGGCGTGCGTGCATTAATCAACTGACCTTCATTATGCCGGATCAGAAAGCAACACTACCGTTTCCCTATTACGTTTATTTATAATATTTTCTTTTGTCAGCGTTTGTCAACTGAATCACGACTTTCGACCAATCGAGACATGCTATTCCATGAACTTTAATTTGCCAACATATGTAATTAGACTACAGATATTTGACCTAGTTATATTGACACACATTTCATATCTGCAAATGTAATCGACATTCTAAATACGTACAATTAACAAAAGTTTAGACTGTTGCGTTTGGCGAACAAAAAAGTGCCATTAAAGTGTGCAAAATTTGATTTTAATCGTTTATACACTAAGACTAAATACTACTCAGAGAGTAACGAGGCATTTTAATAAATACGAGCTAATTTCATATTTTTAAGACAACTGTTTATATTTCATACAATATTATAATGATCAAGAAACAAATAGATGTTGATTATAAGTATGACCTTAACATGTTTCCAACTAAATGTAACTACATATGAAAATATTCCACTGCATCCGAAATATTTCTTGCGACATAACGCCAACAGACGACGGCCAACAAGATGTCTGACAGAAACTCACGCGCATAGATCGTCCGATTTTCACAAAAGGTCGGTCCCCTTGTTTCCATTTAGTTCACCCAATTTAAACGACCAATTACCTCTGTTATATTGCCTTATATAGGTATCAAACTACTCGTGACTGACTACATTATGTGCAAACTCTACTCGTGCGTAAGTCACTAAGTACACCTATTGTACTAACATGCATAATATTGTTACTTAAAACTAAAAAGGATATAAATAAAACATTAAAAATTGTTTAATTTTATTTATAAATTATAAATATTTACATGGGCTCTATTTACAGCTTCATTCACAACACTATCAAACAATAATAATATTCATAACATTACAAAACCAATCCAATTTTTCTAATATGTTTTATTACAATTTTAACTAATTCACTTCGTGAATACATTAAAAATATATAATAAATGGGTGTGTCCCATTTTCCCGAACGGGTTAAAACCATTTCCAAGGAAAAAAAGGGGAAAACTCATGCAAAAAAACTACCCATGCGCTTATTTAAAGCTTTCACTACTGTAGTAGGTATTTAAATAACAAAAATAAGTTACCTTCAATATGTTATTCCTTGTAAACTTACAAATGGAATAATATATCAAAATCGTTTTCAATTATTATATATAGTGTAACATACAACATTAACGTTAACCAGAATAATTGTAGATATTATAGCCAATTTCAAAAATACATGCAATTTAGATATTTAGAAAAAAATATTACTGAATTTTTAATACTTTTGTAAACATTCCTTACATAATAGTCACATTTTTTTATTCAAAACATGGTTATAATTTTGATTCAAACAGGTAAACTCTCTCCTTACAACTATAACCTAGAATCAAATAAAGGCCTTCAATGTTACACTATATATAGAACAATATTAGTACTAACTACTGGTTGACTAGGTTATTCATCTGCCGTAGGGTTTACCTTGGGAGCCGGGTGGTACGAAACCGAAGCCGGAAGCGCCGACAACCACTCCGCTGGTCTGGCTTGGGTCGCCGGGTGGGGAGGGGGGGAACACCACCGGTCCTGGAATATTATAAGTAACTCGATGTATATACTATTATATTTGCAAAAGCATTTGACCAACAAACTAAATTGGACCCGTGTAGCTGACTATATATCACATTTTTGAGTTATTGAAGATAATGATGAATTATTTGATTCATAAAAAGTAAAAAGAAACAAAATACAAATAGGTACATAAAAATAAAAAAACAGCAGGTACAATAAATAATCTATGTGTCGCGGAGTAGATATAAAGCCTCGACTCATCTATAATTTCTGAAGAATGTTTAATTGCCGAATTATCATATTTTTTTATTGTAATTATATCAAAGCAACCAATACTAAAAATAAGCTTATTAAAGCTCAAAACTGTTATTTCGATGATTACTGGGAATCCTATTAAAGTTAAATGGTGATAATCAATGCTTAGAATTAGCATCACTTCTAAAGACAGTTCGTGCATGTCTATCAATTTAACGTGAAAACCAAAACGTGACTCAAACTAAACATAATCTTATAAACAACATTTGGAACTCCATTTAACCACCCGAATTCCTCAGCAAATCATTACCCAAAATCAAAGATTGGACTCTGATTGATTAACAAACTTTACAACTGACAAATAAAGGTAGGAACTTATTTATTTGTCAGCAGTTAACAAAGGTCGCAGTTAACGCAAATCAATTGTCAAGATTTTATCGAATGATTTAGACAATAGTTGAAATAATATCATTGATGTGACAGTTCATAGTTAACAGAACAATTATTTGTTTTGTTTTGTTCGTATCTAACTTCTAAACAGATCAAACTTTTTGAAAATATAACACCCCAACCCTAATTGCTAGGAGAAAATCAAAAAAATAATAACATCTGATGAAAACCAGATAGGTATTATTAAGATGCTCTAGAGATTAACTAATTCGGAATTTAAATACGTAGCTTAATATTTTTAAGGTATAAAATTACTAGTTCTAACTGTGTATATGCAATTAGGTCCGGTCACTCAAATAAACACTCAGAATAATAAATTTTTACTCGTCAGACCAATTCTATAAAGTAAATAAATTGAATTTGGAAAACGTAAAAGTGCCATGAAATATTTTGTGCATCAGCAAAATTTGTACATTTTATTAAAATCTGCACATTTGCAATAACTTAACTTGCAATTTTACTGTATGGGCAATTGAGATATTATACACTACTGCAATATTATGTAAATGATCTAAATTAAACCGGATCGAGATCGAATCTTCGACGAGGACGTCTTTTACGTTCGGTAATAATCGTAAAACAGACTGACTGAATCGTAAACAAACGACATAATTTAAAAATATACGATTTTTCCAATAAAATACTAAGTCACTACTCTCTTATTGGATATATTTGCTAGGTTTTACCTATGTCCAAACAAATACATTATTTTAATTGTAAAAATAACATTAAATTTATGCGATCAATAATAACGAGATAATAAAAGTTTTGTCAATATTTCTCAATTTAATTGAATTATTGTCAAAGTCGACGCAATTATTTGAAAGTATACCGTATTTAATTACCACAATTACTTTCAATTACACACTACCAGGACTTACTTACGAAACTAAGAAAAGTATTTCAAGCTTTTATTGTAGTAATTAAAGCTTTTAAATAAATTCTTTATTTAAAACATTCGAAAAACTAAACATTATCTCGTAAGCCCAACAACATCCAAAATGTCATCTTCCATGTTAATCTAACCAGCCTAGGTTAATATCATGATAAAGATATGAGACTAGGGATAACCACCGCTAAACCTAGGGTTCCTCAAAACCTTATTTATGACCTTGACCTACTTGCATACTCAAGATCAAAACGTAATTGAATTTTAGCCAATTTTCTAAAACACTGTGTCATTTGTGTTCTTACACAAGAATTTATTGCACAACTTAATTGTTACTTTCGTTGACCTCCGCTAGATAACTATCAATTATAACAATAACATATCAAAATGTAGGTCTTAAATAAATAAGATGTAACAAAGCAATTTAATAACACCGATAAATGGCCAATAAATACGCTATATTACTTAGACATTCAAGGATAGCTAAAGTTGAACAGCCTGTAGACGTAAAACAGAGTTATTACCTGTTTTTGTGATGTATTTAGTCGTGCTGTATTCAAATTGAGTTTTTGTTTAAACTAACGACACATAATTAAGATACAGGCAAATATGTATAATTGCACTGCTTTTTACTATTGATAGGGCCCAAGCCGGATTCCTTTTTATTATTTAAATAAGTTTTTGTTAAAAAAAAATTACAAAAACATTTAGTTGACTGTACTTACACTGCCTTCCATTATACTAATTTATACCAAATATCAAGTCAATCCGACTACTGGAAGCGGGTGAAATTCGAATTGCAAGATTCCACGCGACCAAACATAGTTGTACATACATTGCAAGTTAAATAAAAGCTTGTAAAATAAATTAATCGAGTTAATATACTTACATATTACCTACTTCAGAGAATATATGATACTTATACGATTTCTGTGATCACGACTTTGAGCTACATATCTAACAAAGTCCAAGCAGCATTATTTAGCCATTGTAAAATCAATTTACAATTATATTTTAATTGTATCAAACACTAATTTGAAATTAGTTTATGCAACTGCATATTTTGTTTGTTGCTATATCATAGGTTACAATTAATCAAATGTTACAGGCGTATAATTTTAATCAGATTTTTTTGTACTAATTAAAATTGCGAAAAATGTATTTTATAATTATCTCGCAACTGTGGTCACGCCGTGGGCATGATTGTTTACTTCCGACAAAGACAATAAACACTCTCTAGACCCCTGGTCAAATGTGTCCCTGTGTCTTATTAATAAATAAGTCAAGTATAGTTAAACCTAGGATTAAAATATAACCGTCACTTTCTAATGTCATATAAACAGAAAGGGATGAGGCTATCTTAATACCTGGTTATTACAAGACTGACTTACACCTTATTTATTAATAAGGGGGTTTCACTGAAAAAAATGAACTAGAGTGACAACAAAATTTTATTTAACAGCAACACAATATTTGACGACCAATAACCTATACACAGTGTGTTTAGGTTCATTTTTTTCAGTGTTGTGTCTACGCAAAGATTATACTTTACTATAAGGTAAGGTTAATAATCTAAAAGCTATCGCTAAACTGCGACTCTACCTATATTGATTATGCACTTTGAATTGAATTAATCTACAAAAATATTTTAACTAGTAAATTCAAGTCTAAGTCAAGGAAATCATCGATTAGACCCAATTATATTTTTGTGCCTTTTGCGGTCGAGACCATGGGACCGTGGTGGTCCGAAGGTCGCCGTTTTGCTCGCACATTGTCATCAAAATTCAAAAAATCGCACTTTGTCATCAAAACTCGGAGACCAGCGGGCGGGGAGCTTTTTCCGCCAACGCGTCAGCTTGGCTATCCAAAGAGGAAAAGCTGCCAGCCTTCTGGGAACCCTGCCGTTAATCGGAAGCAGCGGCAGGCTTGAGGAAATTTTCTATATATAGATTCTATTTTGTACATATTTGTTGTAAATAAAGAAGTTAAGTATTTTTAGTAAATCATCCCATAATTATACTCTGTACAAAACTCATTTCAAAGATATAGTTATCTGCTCATGGCATGCTCATGCTCTAATAATCGAGGGTCGCCATGGCAATGAGCCATTGATGCAACAGACCGAACACCGTGTCTGCAATTGCATTGCTCACGACGTTGTTTTACAACTTCCACATTAAACAATTAAATTATCCACGCTTCTATTAATTACTAGATATTATCTGTATTATTTTGAAATAGTCACAGTTACGTGTAGTTATTGTGCTTGCTCGTCTGGTCTGGCAACGATAATTATGATTCTTATCTGGAGTATAATGTGTTTTAAATAAAATGATGAAGGTAATGTAACTTTAATAACTTAGTCCTTAAAAACTTTGCTTTTATACTTATTTATAAAAAATATAAAAAATCCTCGAGTCTACCGCTGCTACCGATTAACGGCAAGTTTCCCAGAATGGTGGCAGCGTTTCCTCTTGGGATAGCCAAGCTGAAGCGTTGGCGGAAAAAGCTCCCAGCCCGCTGGTCTCCGGAGGCCTCGATAAATTTTGATTGAATGACAATGGTGCCGATTCTGTTGTAAATCGCACTAAACTAATTTTAGTCACATCTCATCTCTTTCTTACGAACATGATTGAAAAAGGATAGAACATATTTTAAGTTGTCAAATTAATCTTTGCCGTCTTATTTTGCGTGTATTTAGGCGTAACCGCGATAGATGGCGATTAAATTTATATTGAAAACAAGCATTAAACTAATTTGACAGGACTAAATTTCTTACATCCTTTTCTTATGTTCTTTGTTAGAAAGAGACATAGTGACATTAAAATTAGTTTAGTTGTGAACAACAGAATCAGGGCCATTATCTCACTATCTCACTAATATTATAAATGCGAAATGAGAGTTTGTGAGTTTGGGTGTTTGTCCCTCAATCATACTCCAACATCTAAACGGATTTGGATGAATTTTGGCATACAGACAGAATGTGTTCTGGATTAACACATAGGATTTGATTTTTATCCCGGGAAAACAATACATCCCTTGGAAAAGCGGGTGAAACCGTGGGGCGGAAGCTAGTTAACAATAATGATGTACGGAAAAGCAAAAAATTGGCTTATATAAATAGGTCAAGCAGATGTCTCAAATTTCTACAGAAGCTAGTTTTAATACTAAAGTAGTTAAAAAGACAAAGAGCCCCAAATACCTTACCGAAACCACAGATTAACTAATAGTTACTACGTAAGCGTAACTATATTTCGTAAGACTACATAAATTAAAAAAAAAGTTATTCAATCATACAATAGATTCGGTAATGTCGCTTCTGAAGATCGATTGCTATATTAAGTCAAGTTATAAGTCTAGTAAATCATTATTAAAACATTTATTTTATCTTCATACAGCTACACTATCTATTTCAAAGTGTCAAAAGAGACAAAATAACACCATACTTTTAAAGGAAATACCTACTCCCGCATATTAGACAATTGTATAAGTAACAGTAACGCAACACCAAGCTGACCACAGAAAGATGTAAAAATATTCAAGACAAGTACTATATTTGTTAATTGTTATTAGTATTGCGGTACAAAAAACATACGGAGAAACTAAATAACAAGAACCAAGAAACAACGTTAATGCTAACGATTACATGCATTAAATGTCTTTATATTCATTAAAAAGAAATGATATTTTTTGGTAAGCGCATCCCTTGAGAATGTCTGGACTAATCTGGTAAAATTTTTCAAAGTTTTTACCCGAAAGAAAAATTGGAAAAGTTGCCTGGGAAATAAGAAATTCGGGAAAAACTGAAACTCCTTTTGGGGGATTTTTGATACCGAATTTATTGTATAAGTTAAACGGACATAAATAAAATGGGCGTCAGTATTTAATTGAGTAAATAGGAAATATATGAAATGTATTTAGGTAAACTTATTGCGTGAACGTAAGTTAGTTAACTGATATCATTATTTTGATTTATTTATATTTTAATAGATAGGTATCGCGAATCCGATTTAAGATAATTTATGTTATCGGCTGTAGGAAGTCGACTGCCATGTGATTTTGTCGGATTATTTTAATGTATGGAAAGAGGTTTTTATTAAGCAATATTTTGCGTGTCCTACTTTATACTATAATAAAGACTTTACTTAATATGTGAATTAACTAATCTGGAGCTGGACAATGACCTAGGCTAGTACTAAGTAATTTTATTCTAGCTCCATTGAAACAAAGTCAGGGTTAGGCTAGTGAGCTTTCAGGAAATGAAAGTTACCTACTGTGAATCTAAACACAACTAACCAGTACCTAATAACAGAAGTTATTTTAATATAAGTGAGTCATACAACCCTTTGACAGTCCAAATGTTATAGAAAAGCTGCAAATTAAAATACAAAATGTATTATTTGTTTAGGCATCTGTAGTACAGTTGTTGGTCGTAATTAATTCCGATTGAGGAACGCGTCTGTCGGCGCTGCGCACACTTGTGCAATGTCCTCGGTTTTTGCTTAGCCGAGCATGACTCTGTCATTAAACTGTATTTGGACCCTTCTAAAGGGCTCTACGTACAGGGGTCTGGATATAATATATTTGCTGGTTAGTTTGTTGCCGTGTTGAGATTAAAACACCTTTATAAAATCAATTTTTATGAATCGAATAATATTTTATATCGATCAGTATTCCCAAAATCCCCATTTTTACCTCCATGATAATTGAAATTTGAAACTTTAAGGAAATCATAATAAAACGCGCCATTTTTTTAAAAGTATGAACATATTTGTTAATCATTTAATTTTTTTTTTATTAAATATAAAAAAAAACAATTTCTACATTATTAAAAACATCCTTGTTAAAATTACCTTTAATTTTAGAACTTAAACCAGTTCGTATATACGTGAGAATTCAACCCATTACCTGTAAATCCACGACCAAAATTCGATGCATCAACAGTGATTGCGATTTAGATAATTTCCGCATTATTGTAAACCAGTAGGACAGGGCCTAACTACGTTACGTGTGACTTTGCTTACGACGACGGCATGCGACGCTACCTCAGACATACATCTAAATAGATGACGCAAGTGTATGTACTTCGCGTGTCAAAATCTGTGCAAAAATGGGGCATAATGTTCTTCTTTTGAAACTGTTTCGCGCGGACAGGGAACTCGCATAAAGCTGCATGTCCACCAGAGATGTATAGCGAGGGATATGTTTAGCTGACAAATAGGATAGCTTCATTTTCGCGTTAAAAATCTAATGCCAGCCTAACTAAATCAATCTTGTGACTTATGGTAGGTACAAAAAAAGTTGCACGCTTGGTTTTCATACGGATGGAGGGACTTGCGTTATCTATTTAGATTTAAGTATGTGGATGCTACCAATTATCGACTTAAATTAAACCTTACATACCAGTGATTGGTAAAGTAAAGATATGCCCGTCCGAATTTACATCAACATAATAAAAGTATTTTTTAAACTAGGCCTGTGTTAGACCGCAATTTTAGTGATGTTGCGAAAGGTGGTAAGCACACAAAGCCTGGAAGGAACTGGCTTTCAAGTGCAGCTGTCGGAACACACCGATAGGCGCTTGGCGACACATTTTCAATTTGAGGGGAGTAGCCAGCCAGGCAAAGTATCCGACCACCGTGCTATGGTTTCCTCACGATGTTTTCCTTCACCGAAAGCTCAAGCTCATTGTAGGATCCGAACCCTTCGTTTCGGCATTATACGTCTTTACCTCTATATCACCGCCTTATAATGGCTGGCCCTGGCTTTCTGGCGCATTTTGTGACACATCTACAACTTTATTCCATCAAAGTAGAGTTCATTACCAAATGTATCAATTGTTTTGTAATGTTGATGATGTATTGTTTTTGTTTACTTATGGTTACTTATTATTTTAACAATATATCGTTATTTTATAAATAACCAAAAATCTTCATTATTTCTGGATCAATTTTGTCTCATAAAAACAATTATAATTGAACAATATAAACAATTATAATGTAATTTATTTTATTAAATATTCTATTATAACAATTGATGTCATTGTTATATTTTTAACCGCGAGCCAAGCGATTAAAATCTTTATAATCCGGATGACATAAAGTGCGGTTTTGTTATAAATCAAGTTATTTTAATATAGCTTGTCCTTTTGTATGTTTAAATAGCATTAAAATAAATCAAGACAAACTAATTTACAATTCGATATGTAAGCTTTAAATTTTACATCAAATTCGGCGCATCGATACTTCGTTACATTGATCAAATATATGAATATTAAATTTGTGTAAATCTTTGCTCGGGATTCGGTATTTGGTATAAAATATTGATATTGGTTACTTTATACTGCAAACTTGATGGAATAATAATATTGTTACAGTAATTGAAATCTATGGAAGTGCTACGAGTAATTTATTTTAGAAAGCAATGAATTATTTGATTATCTTCGTCATCATCAGAAACAATTTATGTTCATTTTGGTTTATAATATTTTTTCAATATTCATGGCAGGTTTGAAATTTGAGATGGGTCAGTAAGGGTAGCAACCTTAAGGTTTAAAAGCCACGCGAATATGGTCTTAGGAGACTATCTCTTACTTTTTGAGTTATTGATCTCGTCTCGATTTTGAAAATTTGCGCTCTCGTTAAAGAATACTGTATTTAAAACAAATCTCTACCCCCTAATTACGAGAGACGGTTTAATCCAGTCTAGGATAATCCAGGTTTTATATCCGTCAATTTCTGACGTCATATAATAAAGATCAGTCAAGTGCGAGTCGCAAATGTCGCAATAGCAATGAAAAAAACGCCGAAAAAATTACGTTTCTTGTATGGGTGACCTCTTGAATTCTTTATTTCATTTTTATTATTTGTTGTGTTTGCGGCAATAGAAATACATATTCTCTAAAAATTTCAGCTGTCTAGCTATTACCGTTCAGGAGATACAGCCCACTGACAGACAGGCGGACGGACGGACGGACGGACGGACAGCGGAGTTTTAGTAATAGGGTCCCGTTTGGCACCCTTCGGGTACAGAACCCTAAAAAGGTACTATCATAAAACCTAGGTTTTACTAGATTTGGCTAAAATCATCTCATGTAAGACAGTATTGCTCACTAACTGAAACTCATTTAGAATAAATTAAGGAAACCCAATGTATAAAATGTAGCAAACAAAAGGGCTTTGAACTGCATATAACCAAACATTAGCCGGAAAACTAATATCCATTGTCACAAAGCATATAAACATGTGAGTACAATGTTACATTGCAATTAATTGTAGTGCAGTCAGTATTTACTTCCTTCGGGTTATTTGTTCTACTATTAACGGATACCGCACCCATTAGATACCATATTCTTCCCCGTATACAGTGGCGTAGCTATCGGATGGCTAGGCGGTCCCGTGCACCGGGGCCCTCAAGTTCAGGGGGGCCCTCGGACCCTGACCAGCAAGCCTTAATCAAACCAAACTTGCGAAAATTTGTCCCAGCTTCATTTGAAAGACATTCGAAATTTGTTATTATAATATTATATTAATAGATAAGTAGCTGTTCTTTGCTTTGCACTCCTGTAGTCCACTATAAAAACTACGCACGGCTACAGATCAAGCTATACATTTCCAATTTAAGCTGACCTCTCATTGCAGGGAAATCCTATACAATGCGAGATCAGCTTATACTGGAAATGTATAGCTTGATGTGTTGCCGTGTGTACACTGCAGCTACATTATGACAAAGAGCTGATGATAAAGTAGCTTTACAATTTTTAAGTGTTTATATAGGTATATTTATAATTTTACGTGATAAAACCTAATATTCTTCTTCTTAGTCGTTCACTCTTGGCAGAGTGGTCGTGGTCATGGATTGTCCATTTCACGCATGACCGTTGCATTAGCAATGTTCCTCCATTTCAGTCTATTTGTGGCGTTTCGGGAACATAATATAGGACCCCATTTTTTTGCACCAGGGCCTTGCTTACCTTGCTACGCCACTGCCCGTATATTCTACATTGCGGTTTTATAACAACACATCTCAATAAAATCTACCTCAGAAGCAGCGATGTAAAACAAATAGGACCAATTTATAGCAGACACCGGACGCCCTATTCCATTTTGTGCAACATCCATATAATTATTATGTTGATAATTTAAGGCAACCATGCATTTGACGGCTACGTGAACCATAATTTTACGTAATAGAGACATTTGAATTCGTCAAGATATGAATCTGAAGTAAGACTAAGAAGTACTGTGAAGTCGCTGCCAACCTGTTTCGACATTGTGAAATATTTAAAATAAAGTTGATTGTATATAACAGTAATGTTTAGATATATCGTTACATTGTACGATGACTGATTGATGTGATTGTTGATGACGGGTCAGTTGGCGCGGTTGGTTTTAGTTCCACTTATCGCGTCGCAAGTCGTGACTTCGATTCCCATTCAGGACCATCATTTACCTGTACCTGTATTTTTTTTATACCACTAATGTGGCAACCATGCATACGGCCCGCCTGATAGTAAGCGGTTACCGTAGCCTATGGACGCTTGCAACACCAGGGGTATCACTCGCGCGTTGCCGACCCTGAAGGAACCTCTTCACACCCTTCTTGAAGAACCCCATGCTGTACTCCATTGGGAAAACCACGGCGGGGAGCTCATTCCACAGTCTGAGCGTCCGCGGAAGAAAACTCCTTTGAGCCCGCACAGTTCGAAACAATTCTGGTTTCAATGTGTGAGGATGGACTCCCCGTCGATGGCGAGAGTTGCGATGGTGGAAGGTAGCCGTGGGCATTAAGTCGAACAATTCCTTGGAACACTCCCCGTTGTATAAGCGGTAGAACACACATAAGGAGGCAAAGTCTCTCCTCAGACTGAGGGGCTCTAAACCGTTTGTGAGCTCGGGCTCTATGTCCTGAGTCTTGTTATTGTGTATGTATTTACAAACAAAAAGTAGTTTATGTCAGTTGTCTGGCTTCCATAGTTCAAGCTCTGCTTAGTTTGGGATCTATTTATTGTCCTAAGCCCTGTTCTCTATTCCGCTTTGCAGGTTATATACAGCTGCAATAAACATGCGCAACGAAAATAGCAAATACCCTTTCACTTTATCGACAGAACAAATAGTTGATACAATTAAAGTACTCACAATAAATCCCTTTCTAGAGAAACTATCCCTGAGCTAGTCAATGTAAAACTATAGCAATAACTTTGGAATGCGGTACTAGAAGTTTTGAAATCAAACGTGGTTGAATTAATACTGCCATCAGTTAATTGTGCAATCTAAATTAAAATAATGTAACTAAATCTGAGCCAGTAAAATTGCATCGTTAAATACATTTGAGATTTGTTGAGTCGTTATTCGAAATAACAACGTCCTCTACCGCTTTGAAACTTCACAGGTTTATTTTCATTCGTACATGAATTTTTTTTTTTTTTTTATACCACTAAGGTGGCAAACAAGCATACGGCCCGCCTGATGGTAAGCAGTTACCGTAGCCTATGGACGCTTGGGCATCACTTGCATCAAAAGTATATTATAGATAGACTTTTCCGTATTATCATAAATTTTAATTCATCGGTCAAAATATTGTAGAGCGAAATCTATCTTTCAATGTAGCCAGCCTTTGTATTTGTTTTCATAACTCGCAAACTCTGATAAGCATCATTTTATTGTTCTATAAGTAACCCTCAGAGTTCTCGTACACATTATTGTTAAGTAGTCACTTAGAAGATAATTTAAATGACGTTCTTAGGCGCCGATCCCGCAGAGAGAGTTCTAGAGTTCCGCGTTCCGAGTTCTGCATTCCGCGTTGACTGTAAGCTATGTGGGGCCTTTGAAAGTAAAAAAAGTGTATGATGTGCGATCAGTAGCGAATATTGCAGAAATCTAGAACTCTAGACTGCTTGCTGTGTGTACAATAGTCAACACGGAATGCAAAACTCGAAACTCGAAACTCGAAACTCCAGAACTCTCACTGTGGGATCGGCGCCTTAAATGCGAGATATATTTTCTTATCTTGACTCTATATTTTCATTTGTCCTAGACTTATCGAAGTTTTCAGTATCGCGGTTTATAAGTCCGACTTTGGACAATGACTATAATTAGATGAAGTCTTAAAGCTGACTTTCCTAAATGTAGACTAAAATAAACTTTAACACTGCGCTGTCTACGCGGGAGACGGTGCGGTGGTACAAACTTTGAGTCTGAAGAGAAATTGCATCGACTAGGCTCCCAGTTCCTCTTAGCAGGCTCTTGAGTCTTCTTACACAACATTAGGGATAAAGTTATCCAAATCGTAACCCTATTGTGTATGAAAATAAGCACATTGTATACCTGGATTCTGTCTGGGATCTCGTTGAGCTGCTGCGAATGTATTATAACTGGGTGCTTCAAAGTTGGTCGCGAAGTCCGAATAGTCAAAGCCGAAGGATTGGTACTGCGCTGCCGCAAGGGCCAAGCAAGCGCACAACACTATCGCCTGTGAACAAAGAAACATTGCATTCGTTATTTGATGATATAGATACATCAGTAAAGTAATAGTCGGTGAAAATAAAAATAATTAAAATTGCAACGGTCAATTAAAGAACACGTGTATAAGCTTTGTTTGTACTGCACGGCAAACAAGATTACGGCACGCGCGCCTGATGTTAAGCGGTTAACGTAGCCTATAGCTGCTTGCAATACCAGGGTATCACGCGCCGACTCTTTCTTCATCATTCTTTTGCGAACTGCTGTCACAGCACCAATTCTTTAGTTACAAAGCATTACATAAAACGTACTTAACCTACGTGAACCAAAGTGATTAAATCATTTCAATCTGACAGTAAAGTAGAATAGCATCTAATAACATGCAATTTAATTAAATCGCTATGGAAAGTAACTTATCATACAAGCATACATTAAATATCAAAACATTAAAGTCGTGCCGTGTAAACAAAAGAGGATAAACGATCTCATTTCGATCGCATGATAAATTATAGATACGCTATATTGATACCAAAGAAAAGTAGAACCTAAACTACGTAAGGATACAATTCAAAATAGATTAGCCTAATTATAATTGCAAATTAATTGACCATTGCTTTCAAAACGTAACATACATTACTAAGTGCAGTTTTTTTATCAACCTAACAAAGAACATTTGATCATGTTACGAGGGTGATACAATTAAGTTACATGTTAGTTGTTGCATATCATTTATTTAATCGGACAGACTGTTCTATCAATCGAGCTATTGTGTACATAAATTATAGTCAGTGGTCGGTCTTCCGCGACCATGCTTACTTTCAAATAAGTACTATTTTCATTTGCAACCTGATTTTGTTTGCACCTACAATCTCAAGTAAAAGTTGTTTATTTATGTTCAGATCAACGAGTTCCACATAAAAAAAAATACAGAATGTTCAATTTTTTTTTATGTTCCCCAAGAGCTGTAGGTGAAAAAAAATACAGGAAGAAAAAATCCTCCGAATCAAATAATAAGGCGCCGATCCCACAGAGAGAGTTCTAGAGTTCCGAGTTCCGAGTTCTGCATTCCGTGTTGACTATTGTGTACACAGCAAGCAGTCTAGAGTTCTGCAATATTCGCTACTGATCGCATATTATATACTTTTTTTACTTTCAAATGCCCCACATAGCTTACAGTCAACGCAGAATGCAGAACTCGGAATGCAGAACTCTAGAACTCTCCTCTGTGCGATCGGCACCTAAAATACGAAACCAGCGCCAATAAAAAAAATCTTTTGGCTAGTACGTGGGAGACGAGAATAGAATAGTATATTATTAATACGCTTAATTTCATCACGGCACATGATATTAAAGAAAAAGATGAAGCATCTACCTATAAAACGTATTACAGATAACAATAGATACGTTATATGTCTGTGCACTTAAGAATGTCACAACACCCTATAAATCAATTTACTTTTGTAATACCTTTATCAATTGCGAATGACTAGGAAGGCAAACCGCGGAAACGTATCTTAAAACATTACGTAATGCTTAAAGCACACGTTCAGTAACTTAACCAACAGGTTTAGATCAAAAACAAGTGTGTGAACTTGATATGTGACCTCAAGTGAGGTCTGTACCCGAAGGCGGAATGCGTATGAACTCTACGTACTGACACAAACAGCTGATTTAAACACGTGTGTACGTATACAGACGAGCGACAAAAAGTGGCCGCGGTACATAATATTAAAAAGCAAAAAGTTGCTCGTATTTTAATTAGCATATTTAAACGTGGTAACTCAGCATTCAAATAAACGTTCGTTATAATGATACAATCTTTGCGTTTAGCTACTTAGAAACATAATCATTCAATTATATAAATTTACATATTTTTTTCATAATTAGAAATCAATTACGTGTAATTAAACACCAAAGTTATGATCATGCGGCTTGATTTATTTAATTAGTTAGCATTTTTTTGTGATTACAACAATCAATCATAAACCATTTGAATGTTATTAGCTTTAGTCTTTTATTACGCTGAATCTATAATAATGATATATATGTATATATATATATATATATATATCTAGAATATGAATGCGTAGAGCGAAACTAAATTGTTCATCCAAGTAACAGATCTATCGCAAAGTCTGAGCCAATGTTAATCGAAGCGACGTTTCGCTGCACATTTGCAGCCGGACTACAACTCCGCTTATCTGTCGGATATTAAGTTATGTCTTACGAAACTAGACCAAGTGGTAGTTAAGTTTCCACGCCCGTCTGTGATGCCTAAACTACGCAACGTCACTATTGCCATTTATGGATTAGTTGCAAGTCAACTCTAAATATGGAAATTACTGGAACTCGCTTACCACATGTACTATGACAAATTTTATCACTTAGAAGCCCTTCAGCTCTGCAGTTTCATGTCGGTGATTAGCCTTTTATATAGCGATTAAATATCACTCATTTTATACAATTCAATTCATTAAAAGATTTGGATAAATGAATTGCATTGGATCTACTTTAAATTCGGAAAAATTAATCCCATTAGCAATATTGCTCGGGCTTCCTTTTTAGCCCCAATGTTAGATAGTTAGATGTGATGTAACATCATTCAAATTATAATAAGGAAAGTAAAAAGTAAGTAAAGTATAATTATCAAAAATAGTACCTAATAAGGTAACATTAGAGCACACTTATTTGTCATTAAAGTGTCATTAAGTTTGGCCAATTTTAAGTTCAGTTTTGGTAGTCATTTTTCATGAAATAAAATATAATAATAAATTAATTGAAGGCTAATAATAAAGTACAGTAGACTTTCACTATTCACCAATCAAAGTCAATAAGACCATTGTAATCAATTGCCTAATTAGGTACATTTTTATTATATTTGAACTAATAAAATCGGAAAATAAACCTTCATATTACTTTCTAAACGTTCCGAAAGAGCTCACAAATTATGATCCATAAATAATGTAAGCGATGTAAAAAGCAATAAAATATTTTAAATATTCAAAACTTGGTAACGCAACGTAACAAAGTGCAGAGCAAGTTTAAATGCAGTCTAGGAAGTTTAGCAAGCTCCGTGTATTGATGAAACTATGGAGCGATAAAACTGTAACGATAAATGTAGTTAATATGCTGCAGATATCGACAATATTACTAGGGTTGGTGATTGTACATGGAATCTTAAACATTTGAGATTATTTCACTTTGAATTGAACGTGGCCCAAACATGTATTTAACCACCTTGGCTCGCGGTTAAAAAAATAACAATGACATCATTTGTTTTAATAGGACGCGCGTCCCTAGCGACAAAAAAATGTGTAGCTGGTTTATTTAGCATACATTTTGAATAATACCACACTTTTAGGGGGACAACTCACAGTACAAAGAATTGTCTATTCATATTTCCTTGCCTGTTGAATGAATGAATGAGTGCTTTGACAAAACATACCGGATTATGATAGAGACGAAGGCCATAATCGAATGTCCATTCGATTACTAACGATATTGAAGATGCGTAGTTACGATCCGCTCTAAATATTCCAGAATACTTGAATAGAACGCAACGATTTTGCGTGTTAGCTGACTATGATTTGCGTAAAAATTATTATAAATTTCCAAATGTAAGACAATTAATTTACTTTTTATATGAACTTCGCAATAAAACATCCATCGATTAAGAGTGTTCAATCAGTACAGGGTATACTATACAGACTTCATTGCGTAAGCGGACTCAAATTAAAAAGTGTTTTTGCCAACCCTACATAAACACCAGTTCGTTTACAATCTATGTCATAAATACATGAACAATTGATTACCAGAGCAATACAATCTTTATGTCAACGAGCAGCAAATGTATGATTGCATTTGCTAATTTACGATACTGCTGTATGCCAGTGGAACTAGTTCGGTAGGTAATTGTAGGCTGATGATATAATGTCCCATGGACAAGAAAATGCCTTACAAATTGCACTGGCATCGACAACTAGCTTTGACTGTATGTTTAGCGTATAACAACTAGTTTGGAAATCAAACTTTAAAACAAAAGCATAGCGTTTTTTCGCATAAAGAGTAAGACTGGGGAAGTGCCTCCTTACAGAATTTATCTAACAAATAACCAATGATGTTATAATACAGGTCGTTGTTTTGGTCAGCGACGAGCGACTCAGGGTTGACAATACAAATGATACTGGTGCTAAAAAAAAATATACAAAAAATACTTTATTTTTTTTAATAATAAAAATAAAAAAATAAAAATTTTGAAAATCATGTAATAAGCTAAAGTGTAGACATAATACTCAACGGGAGTACGAGGGAGTAAAGGGGTGGGGCTATGGCGGCTTGTGCCTAGCTCTAGTCTGTGCACGTGTCTAGTAACCATTCTTTGCGGTAATTTTATTTCAAATTGAATAAGGTATTTCTCAACATATTTACAGTATTTAATGGAATTAAGTACATTTTCGGGGAATATATATTTTGTACTACCGCTCCTGGGTCACTTGTCGCCGACCAAAACAACATCCTGTATAAATAGCTCAATTTTGTGTTCGTGTGCGTGAGTGAGGTCGCCATAATGAAATAAAAAATTACAATCTTTTTTTGTCAAAATTTTCAGTTCTTTCTTTTCATTTTAAATCAATGTTTTGATACAACCAATTACAAAACTAGGAGATATTATTTTATTCACGCACATGAAAAATTATCTTTTTCCATTGTCGATGCCCTTTCACAAGAATATGCTGCGTCGGTATCCTATTTGACAGCACTTTTATTATTATTATTTTTTGTATTTTAATTAAGTGCTTACTTATCTACTATTTTTGTCTGTATTTTTTATTTCTTTGTATATCTATTTAACTGCTGTCAAATAAATGCCATCCTATTCTATTCTATTATATGCGTATTATTGTAATCAATTTGCCATTCTTTATTGAAACTGCAATCACAAAGTGCTCCTGATTAAATTGACATCATAACTCTGTACGTCGGCCAACATTTCATTATGAGCTTTAAATATCACAAATTAAGAGCTATGGTTCATATTGTTTATGCACAGCTGACTCTTGCACGCCTTGTTGTTTCATACTTTGATAAATATTTAATTATTATCTGTATATTACGTCCAACAAATATATCTATAAGTGAATCTTATAAGAAATAAAGTTGTCTCAAATATTAATATTTAATAATATTAATTTTGATAAATTATTAGCATTTTTATACTTGTGGAACATTCATCGTAATATATCATAATTATTATGTAAAAATTAAAAGTCAAATATGAATGTTATCAAATGACAATTATATAACTATCTGTATAACAATAATGTAGAGATAGACCCACTTATCAACTCTAATGTAGATATTTGCAATATTTTTTGTGATCCATAATATAAGTTAATAACTGTCGGTTTCACCTGCGTTCTCAGGACGAAAATTAACATTATAGCGCTCGCGGTAAAAATTTAACTTCCTATTCGTGAAAAAAAATTCAGAATTGTATCCATAATTCCGAGGAGCACCTCCGATATCTAAACTAACAAGTAAACTTATATCCGATATGAGATGGTTTAAGCCAAGTCTAGTAAAGCGATAGTCTCGGCTCTTTTTGTTACATGACGTTAGAAAGTGACGGATATATTTTATACCTAGGCTTTGCTAAACTTGCCTTAAACCATCTCACATAAGAAGGGGTATAATCTTATAATATTTGTATAGATTAAGTAATAATAAGTAAACTACGCCAAACCTCACTCATCCGTGCGCGCAATAGGCTAAAAAGGGGTATTATACCTACCTACGGGAAACGAACCAGCTTTCACAATATCAATACCACAGAACACGATTAATGTAAATTCATAAATGCTGTCCCACGCTTAACTAATACTCAAATTAAACTGTTACTAAACTATTTTACTTGACGGAAGTGAGTTACTCTAATTATTGAACTAAACTTGTCGCAACTACTAAATCAATCACTGGGCGGAAAGCTACCGTATTAGTAGGACATACCATTCTGCCATATCTTTGGTGTTAAACGTAATTGTATTGATACAAATACAGTGTACCTATAAATTATGCTACATCTTCTTTGTCTGGGTACTAAGGGTACTAAAAAGTACTCAACCACCTGTCTTTAGTTTCGTTACGGTGCTTTTCTTCACTAAAAGTTAAAGTTCATTGAATTACCAAACCTACGACCATTGAAACGAACGTCACTACCACTGAGCTACATCGCTAAATATATTTTATTTAAACAGATACTAATTCGAATATTTTTCTTTATTTTGACATTTGAATTCATCAAATTAAAAAAAGTATTTCAGTCATCAATTTTGCTCGAGTAGCCATTTTAGTCTCCCGGATCATTGTCAGCTACAAGACAAGGTTAGCCCAATTAAAGACAATACATGAAATTGTCCTAGCCTTGTAATTGTTACGGCGGGTAATGTTTAGGACAACTTGCCCCATTATTCCAATGTACGATTGTTAAGTAGGGGTATTACGTTTGACTATACTCCGACGATCTCTGGCCGGCCAGAACGGCTCAGTGTCACTCAGCGAAGTAGGGAACGGGGTATGCTCGGAATTTCTCTACGCATAACTGAACCTCGATATTCAGCAGGCCAATTCACTCGAAGACCCGATTACTAATGGGAAAGAAAGGTTGTCTGTCCACCACGTAAAGGAATATTTTTTTCAAATAAAAGAAATAAATAAGCAAGGTAATTTTAATCATATCTGTGAAAATCCAATCCTTCGTTTTTAGGAATCCATGCCCAAAGTAATAAAACTATATGATTAATCCTGCGCAGTTGATTTGTCTGTCTGCCTTTTTAGCTGACTGTAAATTTGTCTTTCTAACCATAAATGCAATCCTGTAAAAACGTTTATTGCTCTTTATCTTAAAAACGGAAAACTTGGTTTTATTCAGGTTTTATTGTACTGCTCAGGTACCTTTATATTTTTTTAGGTGCTCCTACTATCGATGCCATAGCAAAATTGCACTATAAAGTGGAAGAATTACAGAGCAACAAAATTATCATTTTCATTTTTATACCTATCATGAATGTTAACCTATAGCATTTTTTAATAGCGTATGTACAAAAACATTAATTACTCGTATATGAGAGACAAGTGTAACAAGTGCCATATGAGATGCGCTCTTCTCATATGGCACTAGTTTAATAATATCAAGTTTATGTAAAACAAGGTTTTGTTACCTAACTAATAATTCCAGTTATCTATTCCATCGCATCTAAATCTAAACAAGGTTAACATTACGCCATGCTCCTACGTGAATAGACTAACTCGAATACGTGTAGTAGAAATGTAAAATAAAGAGAGGTTGTATGCGTAAAAGAACCTACTCACACAAGTATAGAATTAAAAACTGCTCTGAGAAAAAAAAACGTCACAAAGTAACTAGCAGCTTCTTTATTCAAATATGTGCTGGATATTCAATTGATTAGTATTAATTGAAACAATTGAATTTAGTACAAATTTCTTTAAATTTTCTAATAAGGTTTTGCTCTAAAACGCGGACTATCCCGAACTGTGCAAAGTTCTCTTTAAATTTCGACAGCATTATAATCATACTACTAATCAACCTACTGGACTAACATAAGATAAATTTTCGATCAACACAATATATTCTAGAGACTAGACATTTTTGATTCTCGTATAATTCAATCCATAGACAAAAATGAGTCCGGACGTAATGTCCAAATATAACAACATTGATGGCCGTAATTTCAAATGAGTACGAAACAGTTTTGTCCTAGTTTTATCATAAAACTTGTCAGTCATTTATTTATTAATTCAGGATTCTGCGTAATGTTTGTACTAGATAGCAATTGGGCGTGAAAAATTACATTTTTTATGTATTTGTCTATAAATGCAATTATTGATTACATTATTTCGAAGTCAATCAACTTTTTAGAAGGCTTTTATAAATTTTACATATTTAATAAAAGCTTTAATCGATTTTAATGAAGATAATAAATATGAGGTTAATGTAATTTCTCTATGGGGTCGTTAGTGTGGATTCTATTCGCAGTCTTACAAGTCTTAAATTAAATTGCAACATTAGCCAAAACACGTTTTAGATATCCTGCCGGTGTCTAGTCAGTGTCATGTCTACGACCTACCTCAACAAATTTTATGTTAATAGATGCTTATAAAATTTAGGTATCCTTGGGCTTAAAGAAACGATATTTATCTTTAAAATACATTAAACAAAATTAATAAATAACTTATATCAAAACACAAGTAGAGCAGCAAAAAATGTTGCAAACTTAATACGCTCTCAAAACTGCACTAAACGCATTAATTAAACATCACTGAACCTGTTGTTGTTATAAACTTTATTTAAATACGGCTAAGGTGTATAATGATATGGAATGTGTGAAGGGTCATATGAACTATGGAATGTACTAGGTAAGTGATCACACGCATGCGTGCCACGGTGAAACCGAATCAAGTGTGAACGCACTTTGTTGCGACAATGTTACGCAATTTGTGGACAACGGCCATTGTGCTAAGATCTTGTATCCACTTACCTGTTGTACTTCGCTAGGTGTTATATTTTACAATAGTTTTAGTTCAACGATCGTTTCCATGGTTTTAAGATTGGTTTTTAGTATGGCTTTTTTATAGGTGAATATTCATTTGTCATACGTAAGATCTGGGGGCCAACCACTTATTTGTCTTTTGTCCCGTTTTGACGTCTGATGTCAAAGAAGTACAAAAGACAAGTAAGATTATAATAATATTGTTTTAAGAGCTTGTGGTTCGCCCTCTGTATAATCTAAAAAATAACGAACTTGTTAATGAGAGAAAAACTTAAGTGTTTTTGACACTCTTCAAGTATTTAACCAAATTTTCTTTCCAATAATAGTTAGGTACTTATTATGCAAGGCTGCTAAGTTGTTTTTTGGTGCTTGTACTGACTGAAACCTGAGGAAACGATGGATTCTATATTGACACGCATGAATTAATATTAATTACAAAATCTTCAGACCTTTATTACACGGTCATTAATTTTGGAAAACCTGACTATTTATCAAAAGAGTACATTATGATGTATGTTCATAATTTTGCTTTGAAGGTCACAAAATATTGTTTAGTTAGTCCTCACGAGATATTGCATGATTATTAGTATCCGTAATTCCGTGGTATCCGTCACGCATACCGGATATCCATCACGGTTGGATAATTAATATCTTAATGAGCTGTTCATTGTAACACGCCTATTTCAAATAAGTATAGACTTTGCTTAATTGCTTAATCAATTGGAGATTAAATTTAAAATTCATGCTAATATAAACTTACTTATTGACGGGCTGGTTGACGTGATTTAGATACCCTGCCACATGTCGTGAGTTCAATCTTATCCATAATTTGTGTAGTCTTGAGAAAGTCTGTTTTTTTGGGCGTAAAAAGTAGTATATCAATGATTTGCTTTCCTTAGAATAAGCTCTGCTTAGTTTGGGATGGTCATGTGTGAAGAATGGTACTAGGATTATTATTATTGAGCAGAAATGTTTCATTACACAAAGTCTCTAAGTTTAAAATACTCTAGCAATACATAACATACTTTCACTGAAGAGACGATATTAGTGTCTTTGTTGTTCTATTTCACTCATCACGTATGCATATTTTTTGTGCATTTTATATTCATGGATTTAAATACCTACTATTTCTCTTTTCATACTGTATGTATATCACAGATAAACATCTAAATAGATGCCGCGAGTGTATGTACTTCGCGTGTCAAAATCTGTGCAAAAATGGGGCCGAATGTTCTTCTTTTGAAACTGTTTTGCGCGGACAGGGAACTCGCATAAGGCTACATGTCCATCAGAGATGTGTAGCGAGGGATGTGTTTAGCTGACAAATAGGATAGCTACATTTTCACGTTAAAAATCTAATGCCAGGCTAACTAAATCTTGTGACATTCTGGTAGGTACATAAAAAGTTACACGCTTGGTTTTCATACGGATGGAGGGACTTGCGCTATCTATTTAGATTTATTTCTGTGATATATATTTACATAACGTACAACGTACGAAAGTTCTTGAGTAAGAAATTAATTTTATTGTGTGAACTCCGAACAATGACTCAAAAAGTATATGTAATTTTTGGATATCACGGAATTATAGAAAGTATTTTATTCTGTATTCATGCAGAAATGCATAAACATGAATGACCATGCAAACATGTCAGTCGATAGTGAAAATAACAATTCAATTCTTCTAAAAGCCGTACTCAGAGATGTCAATTAAAATGTAATGGCAGACTAAAGTATCTCCATCTTTTTTTATTGAATAACTATAGAAAGGGATAGGTCTAGTGATAATCAATCATTATACTTGATGTCTCTGAGTGTGGCCGTTAGTTCTGATTTTTCGGTCGCTAGATAAACCTCAGTAAAGTCTAAATAAAAATAAACTTGTTCTAATTTCAACTTAAAAGTCGGATACTGGACTATTGTAAAATAAGCCTTTTACCATTGATAAATATCAAAAGTCAGATGGGTACTTTCAGATACGTGAAGGTTTATTTCGTATAAAAATACTTTCAACGAAGAAAATCATATATGTATATGATAGATAAGTTATTCAAAAACGAATGAGGTCCACAAATCCACGCTTGACCCATGTGGTAACATGTGTTTGACTTATATTACATTGGAAAGGGATAATTAAGATGCATTCATACATCGTAGTATGTCGAAATACAACCTTTAGACGACGTCATCCTATCATCTACCTTCTAATACGTGATGGCGAACTACAGCCATTGTAATTCTGGATACATTTGCCACCTACATATCAAAGGTTAGTACTGTCTGCAGTATCTACTGTCCATTTTTATTAGCTCTATGGTACGTAAAATTGACGTCTACATTAGGCCACTCCCGTTATATTTAAAGCGATTTGTATCCTTAAGCCTCGTTTAAACATAGATAGTTAACGACAATGAATGGGTGGAAGTGACAACTAGATTTGCTAAATTAAAATGACATTTGATTGAGGTTTTTGGCATGAAACATTATTATTTTATTTTAAGAAAATATTATCAATATTATATTGGAGAAAAGAATGAGATGGTATTTAAATGCAATTACTTACATTATTGTATTACCCATCGTAAAAAAAATCTTTGTTTATTATGGTACTACTGCTGCTATTATTTATGGCTATTGTCTTAATCTTCAAGATTAATTGAAGACTGCAGAAACTGCAGTTACCATTACGAAACGTGGTTAAAATGCAATTTCATCGTGACCTGGCCACCATCAATCATATTTAAAAATGATTAGTGCTTAACATGA
Source organism: Polyploca ridens (assembly GCA_951394255.1). Taxonomy (NCBI): domain Eukaryota; kingdom Metazoa; phylum Arthropoda; class Insecta; order Lepidoptera; family Drepanidae; genus Polyploca; species Polyploca ridens. The sequence goes on along the minus strand of OX596251.1, from coordinate 11,783,225 downwards.
CAACTAATTGGATATGCTATCGATATTATATTGATTAATCAACTCTATTCGATACGATCAAAATTATTACCTATTGACAGTAGCACTTTTAATATTCATACATAAAACACCGATCACATGAAAGCTATCGTGTGTATAATTGGAATTTAAGGTGTCAAGTTCACGCGTTCACGCACTCGCACGAATACCTACTCGCCTCGTTTAAACGAGCCTCAGCTATTTTGACTGTTACACGAGCTACAATATTGTAATACAATTTATATATCGTAACAATCGATTATAAAATTGCCTATAAGTATTGAAAGTTACAGAAGGTCATGTTCTGACCCCGAATATGACGTAATGTTATGTAAAAACATTACCGTTTTCTTTTCGCGACAGATATAGTTGCGTTTTGTCTCGTATCAGCTACGTTTTGATACTAAAGTAATTGGAAGGACGAATTAAAATAGCGGACTTTTAAATGAAGTAGTATTCGTTTATATTAGCTATTTATATTCAAGTGTTCGCGTTAAGTTTAAATTGATTCATTAACCTGTTTTGTTTAAAAATGTTTTAACGAGTTTATTATTTTTTTATATAAAGTTATTATTATGACAGTTTCGTTCTTACGTATATACGCACTAACACATATTTAGTGTTGTCGCCAGAGGCTGTCAAAGTTTACATTGCTCGGGATATTAAACTTGTATGGACACGGAACTTAAACCTGAATTAATGAGTTCCTGCATAGAGTATGTCTAAAAAACGAATTTATGAGTAAGGCTCGTATGGAACGAGAATCAAAACATAAGTCAAATGTTTAGTTCAAGATTTGTCTAAATCTTAATCAAAAAACAATTTAGTATCACAAAAAAAATGGCCTCAGACTTTTTTTTACTATAAAAAACTTTTTAGTTATTTTTGGTGGATTCCGCATTCCACTACAATAGACAAGTCACCTACCTTTTACTGAATATTCAACCGCTAGCGGTTCACCGCTCGGAACGGATTTCATTCTCTTCTCGGATTTCCCGTATATTAAGGAAACACCGAAACATATTTGCATCTGCATTTATCCGTATTATAATATGATAATGCATTGTGTATTATTTCATTTTTTTTTAGATATATGAAATAAAAATATAGTGATTCCGAAATTACTCTGTCACATATAAAACGATATAATATTTGATTAGTTTTGTGTTATATATAAGCTATGCTAATTAATATACTTAGGTTATTGCTAATAAAATCCTATCAAATCAAGAATTACGGCATAATTTATAGGTTGAGCAAAATAAATAGTCAGGCATGGCCGTTGTAAAAACGTTTTGTTTACGACTTTAAATTAAAGGTTGCATGTAAGTAAATCGATTATGAATTAAGATTAAAATAACAAACAAAAATGAATTAGACACATGAGGATTGTGACTCGAGGTGAGTAAAAAAGATCAGCATTGTTGCTAAGCGAATGTTTTAATACCAATTTATCATTGAAGTTGATTGATTAAGATCAACATGAAGTTCTATCATCAGCATCATCATCATCATTAACGACCCGGAAATATTCACAAAAGAACATTAGGCTATTCAAGGATTTTCACAATGGACAATCTTTGAAACTTTGATCGAGTTTTTTTTTTACATTGGACCGCAATATGTTGTAAGTAACAATGAAATGACCTAAATGATAATTTATTTACCAAAATATATATCTTTAGACAAGAAATATTTAAGCAGTGTCCGCCAACCCCTATAGTGATTGAATAGAATGATATAAATAGATATTTAGCTTGAAATTGAAGTTTTATTTCCTTCATACAATTGTCAGCATTCATTGACCTTGGTAAAAAGAAAGGCGATATTTTTATACAAATAAATTAGCCAACTTTATAAATTAGGTCCATAATAAATATTTAAATTAAGTATTATAGTTTTAATTGGAGGTAATTTTAACGTTTTCGTTGAAACTGTTAATTAATAATATATGATAGGTTTCGAGATATTAGCAAATTCACCGGAAGGCAAAGAAATTAAGTAATTTGCGTAAAATTTCGTGTTTCTTTATTTCGGTATGTTTGTGTATTTTTCAGTTTCGTCACATTTTGTCTGTAAAAGTCATATAATCGTTATGGCCAGCGTCTTACCTTACAAGGCATTACTCAAAGAACTAACAAATTTTCGTGTTTGTAACAAAATAAGAAATCGTGGTTAACCGTAAACGTAAAAATCACATGCCAATATTAAAAGAAAGAGAAATTGAATTAAATAATGTAACTCAACAGTTACATCATGAGTGCACATAAATGGTGTTAAGTGCGAGTAACCTAGAATACATGCGAGGATTCCGTAGTAGCATCAATACAAGAAATAACCATTGAGCTATTATTACAACGTATAGAGAAGACGCCACACATCACAACTATGTTCTATGTATACTTCTTCTACGGGGACGACATTGTCAAATTGACAAAGTTCCCTAAAAAAAAGATAAAAAAATACGATGTTCCGTTCAAATGAGGTCATCCGGCCACACTTGTTGTTGTAGAACGATGAACGAAACGCGTAAGCGCCGTGAAAATCACGGTCTTTGCGAGAAAAATACTCCTAAAAGCGTTCTGATAGCGCTACGTGTTTCTACTGTCTGCTTAGACGACTAATTCTTGTTTCAGCGCTAAAGATAACTTTAGTTGACTCTAAATGGGACATATATAGCCTTTGCTTATGATAGCTTCTCTATACGTAGTAATAATAGCCCCACTGGTAGTATGCAAACAATAACTCGACTCGGCGACGTAGGAAATCGCGTAAAAGGAGAAAAACTCGGCTAGCATCATACTTAATCTGATTTACATCGATCATTGATCTTATCTATGCTTATTCTTGGATATAAATCAATTTACCTTTCTAGCAAAACCTGTTATCCAAGGCTTCTTTGTTGGTTTATCATCCAACTACGATTGGTGAGAAATCTATGATCTTTTGGAATTTTCAACTTTATAAGCTTAATTCTAAAGGAGGTTTTGTTTTCGTATAATACTATCCAGATCCAGCCTTGGTGATTGTTTGTAATACGTTCGGCTAAAACAACATTAAATATTTCTACCTGAGTATTTAGTATGACCACATATAATTACAACCAGAGCATACAGCATAGTAATTTCTTGACCGCATTTATAACTTATTCATAAATTATTACTGTAATGCTTAATTGCTTTAAACCGATTATATAGGTTGCATGATAATATTAATATTTCAAAACTCTTACTTCAAACAACGTGAATAACTTTATCACTCAATTTGCATTTTCTTCTGATACATGATAGTTTTAAGTTTTGTATACTTTTCATTTAGTTTCTAAAACCAAACTCTCTAAAATGTATGATAATTATAGATTCGAGGGATTTTGAATATAAATCGTTTAATGATGTATGGGCATTTTACAACTTGGCAGATTTAAACAGAACATTCTCTACTTGAATTTAACTACCGATTTACTCAAACCATATAAAATATCTTTAGAATTGAACCATTAACTTTTTCGATTTTACACTGTTTAACACTGGTTTACAATTTTCCTCACACGGTACCCTAGAAAGCAACACGAGCCATGAATGGGCAGTGTGCGCATACGTCACGGCAGCGGGAAGCTCGCTCGCCGGAGGCTGCGCGGGCGCATTAACATACTCGTAGCTCGTTCGTACTCGCATGACACGCGTGCCGGCGCGGCCGAGCCGGACCGGTCGCGCCAATGGACTTCCGCCTTCCGATATACTACCGTCATATACTTATAGCTAGCGTTTTTTTTTAAATAAATATTAGTTTTGGAAATTCGATGATCATTTATAAAGTACAGCAGAAGAGAAAAGCGGTTGGCAATGGATAAATTCTTTGTATGGTGGTGACAAGAAAATTTCCCCGTATATTTCTGTAATAAGTATAAACATAAAACAAACAAGTTAGGTAATTTTAATTACATGGGTGCAGATTGGATAAGTAAAGGCAATTATGAACGCTGCAACGGCCAGCTGAGCTTATCACCACGTTAATTCTAAACTGTGTCGACTCTCTCCATTACAACATCGAGAAAAATAATACGTAGCATGTTTTCTTAGTTAACTAACGGATTTTAGTAAAGTAAACAAGTATTTTATAAATGAACAACATTTGGTTGAATAATTAGATTTATAACAAATATATGAATATGACTGAGAAATTGGAGTACCCTTAAAAAGCTAACGAGATTATTTTAAAATTGGTTATAAATCGATTCGTAATAAATATAATTACTCTGAAGATGATAACAGGGTAAATAATGAAGTAGACAAAAATAAGTCAAATATTGAATGATGCCAATTACATAGAAACTGCAGGATCGCTGTCGAGGTCGACAATCATGTAAATATACACAATGACAAGGTCTCGATAGGCATTACAAAGATATAACAAGTGCACATTTAAATTCGCCTTGACTCTTTTAACAAACTAAGGCCGAGAAACGTGGATTGTGAAAAGGAAGTGTGGTCATCTACAATGGAAAATTCGGCTATTCACAATTAATTGTCGCTGACGGCAAGGCTGATATCTCAATACATTGACATACAAATAAATTGATTGAGTCCACTGTGACACGGACACGAGAAAATACTAGTTGGGAAAGTGCCTTAAAATATCAGTGATCTATTGCTTGTTAAAAATGCCTACATGGAAATCAATTGAAGCATCATATGAAAAGTGAAATCAAAGATTTAAACTCTATTTTGTTCTGTTTATTCTGTCATTGGTCATGGATATTCGAGTATTTTAAATCATATTATCAAAGCATTTTTTTAAAATTGCACCTTGTATTTCTACAAATAATACTTTGAGAATGACCATAATTTCCAACAAAGTTAATTAGGGAATCTAAATTATCTACCAGTTCCATATTTTGCAAATAAAGCTCTGATACAGTCCGCAATCACAATATAATTAGGATATATCCTACAAACGGTTGGTGATAATACAATACATTCTAACGACCATTGACGCAAAGGTTAGAACTATTCCATTGAGTGTTTGGACATTGTGACAAGTAAACACAATTAAATAGCAGTTTAAAGTAAGGCTAAGTTTCATATAAACGTGACTGGATGAAATAATTTTGAACACTTTATTATTTGTTTATATTTGACGCGAGTAACATCACATAACATCAGGCTACTTTCCTGAAAAAAACTAATTAGTCCGTCATTTACATTATCAAACAATATTAGACACGTATTTTTACTTTTGTCAATTAAACAAAAAAATACGAAGATATCGTGAGTTGAAGTTCCACGTGACGTCACGGTGTGGTACACTTTTTAGGAACAAGTGACGTCACGAGCCCCCACTCCCAAACTTAGTCGCGCTTTATCTTCGTCAATTGTTAATGATTTGGTAAAACAAAAAATACGTGTCCAATATTTTTTGATAATCTAACTGACGGACTAATTAGAATTATTATATTTTTACCCAGGCAACATCCCTATTTCACTTTCCACGTGTATTATAATATATATGGAGCTTTAAAAAATTCACTTTCTGCATTACACAATACTTGCAACATTGGTCTCAAGAGCTCAGCTTACCCTATCATTAAGCTCTATTATTTCAGTCACATACCAAACGTAACATTCCTACCAAGGTAATTCCAAATTGTCACAAGATAAGAACTGTTTGTTGCATTATATGACCGTAACAAATACCCGGTTTATTGCTACTTACATACTTTAATCACCTGTTAATAACCTGAGAACGTTATATTACATTGTATTCTTTGCAAGGTTAGATGTAATGTGTTGGATCATTAGCTTCCGCGGATATATAATATTTGTAAGTATGACTCAAAAAATAGGTCGTTCACCCACTATCCGTGAAGTCGTGAAGGTCGGTTTTTACATATCTCGGTCACGAGTTAAACTGTTCATCATCGAACGTGAATAAAATAATTTAAAAACTCAAACCGCAAAAATAATTGCAATTATCACAATGATCCTTTAAAACAGACATCCTTGGCCGTAATCGTACAGTTACTTTGCAGTCTTCGTATATCAAATCATTGATTACCAAGTACTACTAGGTCATAATTTATTCACTTCCCATGTAATGACGGTTAAGGAAAATAGCTGAAGGCTAAGAAAAATATATGTGGTTAACTTGTCATTTATATCATCAAACCATTCCACTTATAGACTTCCTGATAGATATGTCAAAGCTTCTATCTTGAGAACTAATCTTATTACAATGCGATTTTCATTTGTTTTTTGTTAAATCAACATTCAATCATTCCTAAGCCAGAAAGCCTTAGTAATATCATTACTTATTATAAGTATTGCGACATAGCTGTCTGAGCCAAACAATTCCTCATCGATTTTTGGGCAACGTTAATAAATTATCGGAATCGCTTCACCATCATTACCCAACGAGGAAGCGAGTTGATATAATATTAAGAAAAGTGATGTAACGTAACATACATGCTTTTGTAAATACTGCTAACGAGTAAGAACCCATTCTGTATTTAAATTACATTTATATATTATTTATTTGAATTTTATATCGGATTCTTTATAATCTGCACGGAAGTGCCCCCCGCCAAGACAGCCAAGCGAAGCAAAAGGGCACTACCTACCTTTTCTCGAAGCGCTTCGTCGTTTTTTTGAACCCTCATAACTTGGGTTTGGATTGTACCAGATAAACAAAATTCTCAGGATATGATGTCAATAGTCAACATATTAAACTACTACAAGAACTATTGAATAACAAAAAAGTAATAAACAGTGAATACATTTTTTACCTTACTCCCATGTGACGGTAGCGAAACGGCCAAGCCACATATTTTGACTACGGTGTGTAGAGTTTGTGAAGTTAGGGTTAGTAGAGTAAGTGCATGTAGAGTTATAAGCTTGGCTCTACATGTGATCTGATAACTTTTTGACAGTGTGAGCCATATGTCTTGGCAACATTTTACATAAAAATGTTTTTGGTGGGATTTGGATTGACTGTATACAATAAAATCTTCCGACGTAATAGACAATTGAATGTGCAAAAACAAACAAGTTTTGTGAGTAATTTCACATGCACTTAAGCCGGTTCCTTTCTAGTTTTGTGTAACATATTCGGATCTATCATCATCTGCCACAATGGGAATATTACAAGCTTTAGTAAAACATTGGTGACGATTCTGTTGTAGATCGCACTAAACTAATCTTAATCTCATCGCATCTCTTTCTTACAAACATTATTGAAAAAGGATCGAACATATTTAAAGCTGTCAAATTAGTCATTGCCGTTTTCATTTGCGGATAAATAGACGTAACCTACTTTGATGGCGGTTAAATTTACGTTGAATTAGACAGGACTAAATTTCTTACATTCTTCGTTAGAAAGAAATATAGTGAGAATAAATTAGTTTAGTAGTGAACAACAGAATCAGCACCAACAGAACCATTGACTACTGTCAGATTAATTCAAACATCATACGTATTAGAGATACAATACAGTCCATTTTTTTTTATTACCAATCATTTCAATTCTTAATGTTGAAATATATACTTTTTACAACTGAAATCGCATTTCATACTAATATTCAATTTCCTATAAGAGTCTTATAGTTAAAATTTGTCCAGCTTAGCAAATGTTACTTACATAGATTTTACAGACAGAATTCCTGGTAATATCTAAGTATTATTTTTTTACTTAGGACTGAAAGTCTCAATAGTTATTCAAACAGGTACTCCAAGGAAACCTTTAAAGAAAATTTTATCTGCAGCTTCATAAGTGACAGATATTAGTATGAATTATAATAATATAATACGCAGGAGCCCCGGTTTTGGCCAGGACCCCGGTTGTGGCCACTTGCAATTTTGAAAGCCAATAATTCGTTGAAGCCTGACTCGTTTATTGTCTATAGTAAATAAAATCTTTGATGATTATCGCTTTTGACAAGCAATTGTAATGCCACCGTAAGTTAATAGGAACTTTTTTGTGACACTGTAAAAGCCAAAATAATAATTTCCGTTATTTAGCGACCCTTGGTAATTAATCGATAAATATCTTTCTCATTTTTTATTTGTAGCGTGGATTCTTATTGAAGCATACTAAATTAATGTCTAAGAACTTGATTTTGATGTTATTTTGACAGTCAATGAATTCCCCTAGCTAGAGACTTAGGTAGCAATGGGTGGCCACAACTGGATCAGTAGTGATTGTACACATTTCATAATTAAAAATGTATATTAAAAAAAGTATTTGTCTCTCAATACACACTTCTACACAATCTGAAAGATAAATGATCTACTTTATTAAAGTAACTAATCAACACAATATCCATTTTATAATTAGAGGCGAATTTTTTTATATAAAAATTTCCTTATGGTGGCCAAAGCAGGGGCTCTTGCTCTATAATTCAATAAAATTTTACTTCGTGTCATACCTACGACTTACAAATACATTCGCTACACTCTATGTAAGTAACAATCGTTCATATAATAAATAAATCACGATTTAACAATAAGAATGACTTTTTTGTGACTGTAACCAGTGACCAGGAAAGAGTCATATTATAGTGGCTATTATTATATTTTGTCTGGCAATTGTCTAGTCGGGCCATAAAATGAACGGAGCATGAATTCTGGTCGATTGGTCGCAGTTATTTTTAGATTAAAGGCTTGCCCAGACAGTATATAGGTACTTTCTTATTTATCCTTTATCTAAACTCGTACCTTGTTCTATGTTTAGTTCTTTATCCAAGTCACTGTAGATTATTATAAAATATATAGTTTAGGTAACGAACATATGAAAATTATACTTTTATGTCTTAACTACAATATTCGTAGTTAACGAAATAAACATTAAAACAATATTTTAATGGGTTACTAGCAATAAAACAACAATAGTACTCATCATTAAAAAGAACACACATCATTTGTCAGTGTACCACCTCTATGCCATACAGAGGGAATAAAAAAAAATTGCTGATAGAAGAATTCATTTTTATTTTATTTTAAATAAGAATATCTTTCATTGTTTAAGGATCTTTTATAAAATTAATTGGAACTTGGAATAAATAAAGGACAGTCTAGAAATATGCTTTCAAATTTATAGATAGCTATTGTCTATTGAAGTATTTAAGTGAAACTGGTATTTCACAGAGCTTAAGTGTCCATAATGTCGATATGAATTGAGAAACAATGATTCTGTTAGCGTTAGAATATTAGATAATTCACCGGCAATTCAGAATATGCGACCAAATGATACATTAGTAACTATAATCATTAATTCTACTAACAACCTTAATTTAAATTAATATTAAAAAATAGTAGGTATACGTATTTTAATTTGCGCTGAAATAATAAAATGGATTATTATATAGATTTAAAAAGAAACAATAATTATTATTATCTGTTATCGTAACAAAAACCATTTTTGAATCATACTCCATTTTAAATCATTTTCTCCTTTTTTACTTTTTTTATATTTGGTGGTAAGAAAATATTGCAGGAAAACTCACCAAAAAGTTTTATATTTTATTTTTATGGTTCAAAAATAATGTATATTGACAGTTTTGGTTTTAAATGTAATCAATTCGATGCGTTCAAATACTAAACATTAATTGATTCGATATAGTTAAGCATCAAGTATATTAAATGTCTTAATTTTAGAGCTGATCTAGAGCCAACCGAACAAAAAACCGGATATCTCCTTACGTACATTAAAATAACTAGTAAACGAGAGAAAAAGTGATCGCTTAATATTAAATATTACATCTAGGAAATCCGTGTTTGTATACTGATTTATATCTCGATCTATTACTCAGACTATGTCTAATTAACTATTTAAATAATAAAGCATTTACTTCTAAATATAGATACGTCAAAGCTTTACTGAAAGCTTTAATGGTTAGCTTTTACTGGACCATGAAATTATATTGACAAGATATTTGAAACAAGTAACTTTACTCATGTGGAATTCACTTGAATAGCTTTCAAGCAAGCAAATCTTTACTTAGTTTAATATTGATAAATTTTCAACTCAGTGATAAAAATCACTATAGAGATTTAAATATTAAAAACAAGGTTACGTCGATATTAAAAAAGAATTACTTTCGTTGATTAACTGATGCACTTAAAAGTAGATCAACAAATATAAGGCATTTAATATTTAAAGTACATAAAGGTTATTCTCTGTCCATCTTAAATGCAACCGGTCCAACACGTTCCTAAATAATTTCGTCACTGTCTTGTCTTCACAATGATATTTATCATCAAGAACCATCAAAGAACTTGACATTAATGTGTGGGAAAAAGGACTGCAGGTATTAAAATGTATATACTTCTGAGCCTAGTCGTAATAATATGTTTCAATGCAATGTCACTATTCTGTTTACGATATGAATCTGTCACCATTGTCAAGTAATAAAATATGTAGAGCATTTTTGGAGGTATTTTTACGTTCAATTTGAAGATTTGATGCATTGTTTATATTTAATTATAAAATTTAGGTTATATTGAATTATTATAAACTCGATTACTTAGTTTCGTAGTTAAATCCCCATAAATTTTAATGTTTCAAACGAGCACTAATAAAAAAGATTATAAAATAAAAAACAATGGAGCGTGACTTACGATTTTCACGTAATGGTTCATGGTGTTGCGTGTATAACGTAACGTGAAGTTACAGGCACTGTCACAGTATCACTGTTGGGTCGGGGGCGTTGCACGCGCACTGTGGCCGAGCGGCGGATGCGTACGCGCAGACTGACGCTTGCGCTGAGCTGGAAAACTGTCGGCCGCTCCCGCTGCAAACCAAACGTACGGTCGGTGGTGGTACTCAACTATTACCGTCAATGCCGCGGCACAGAACACACAAAAAAACAACTTCAATTTCCAACATTAATAGACCACGTATCTATGAAAAACAGATCGCGGGGGATGTGGAAACTATTTCGCAATAACGCGTATACGCAGCGACCTTGGCCGACGCCAAGTGGTCCAATTCGATCGTAATTATAAAGAACGTTTCAAAATTTCGTACATTTAATTTTCTTCTACGTACTGGAGGCTTTGTTTGTTGTGCGGGTGGATGTTGGCGGCGTGCGCGTGAGTCGGGTTGTAAGCTGTTTAGCAATGTGTTCACATTATATAGGACAGCGCGCGACCTCCGACACAGCGCGGGAAGTGCGCCCGCGCCGGCGCCCAACCACGTGCTCCCAATACATTAACAGCTGTCCTGATTACCCTTTGTATTGTAACAAGTATCTAGGAATAGACCTTTTAGTTTTTTTTTACCTTGTATTAATTAAGCTCACAGAGATAACATGTGACAAAATAAAATACAAGTCACTTTACATGATGAAGTGTTTGTCTTTTTATCTTTATTGGTTATCTTGACTTATCTCTTTTTTTTGTCTAAAATCAGACTTGATTATGTTAATTTGCTTATTTGAAATGCAAATTAAATAATTTTCATAGATACAATCAGAGATATTTTTTTCTTGTAAATCAAAATTAATAAATGGCACATACAAATAATTAAAATACAAGAAAATCAACTAAGTCCCATTTTTTTTACCTGTATCCAGTACCTTATGATGGGTTATCATTTTAATATTTAAAAGCGGAAATGTTTGCTGGTTTGTTTGTTTCTTCATACCTCATGAATCACACAATGATCGCAAAAAATTGTTTGCGACGATTAGGTACACTTTTTTAACCTCTACACGATTTACGTATGTGTTTGTAAATATTTTTGGTTTGATTGCTTTAGGGCTCAAAAAAAATACGAACTTTTCATACACTTTTGTATGAAAAGTTCGTATTTTTTTTGTGATTTCAGAGGTGGTCCTCTAGTAAATGTTGATCATAATGATGGGTACATTAAACCCTGAAAATTTGACCAGAGTTTGTAAAATAACCTTGCGTTTGGCCACTGACCCACCCATAAGGGACGAAGACGAAGCCGAAGATGGAACACGCTTACCCAGAAGGAACCTATTCACTCTGGCCTTGAAAGTCCCTATATTGTATGAGTCAGAAAACACAGATGCCAGAAGCAAGTTCCACTCCCTTGCTGTCCGCATTATAAATGAGGATGCAAAACGCTGTGTCCGTATTTTCGGTATGTCAACAACGTATGGGTAAATGTTCTTCGCGATGTTTCTTTCAACGAAAACTCAATTTGTAGGATTCGAAAGAGCGACCTTCGTCACAGCATTCTACGTTACTCCCACTGAGCCATCATCGCTTCAAAACAAATGACCGGTGATCAATACCTGTTATTACCACTAACTAAATGACATTATATATACACAGTAAAACGAGAGTAATATCTGGGGGAATAAAAAGGAATCTAAAGCAATATTGCTAATTGAATATTTTTTTGAATTCACAGCTCGTATGCAAGAGGATTCGTTGTTTTTTTTTTATATTTAATGCGCTTGCGCTTGACCGTAATATATAGAATAGAATAGAATAGAATAGAATAGAATGGCATTTATTTGACAGCAGTAATATACATACACAAACAAATAAACACACAAACTGTTACATACACAAACACATAAACAAACAATATGACTGCGTTGTAAGCGAACATGTAGTCTACGGTGGACCGCAAGTGCCCATAAGATGCCTGGTCAACTGAATAAACCCATGTTGTATGTGTCTGGAAACACTTTGTCCGGGAGAGCATTCCACAACTTGGCCGTGCGTATAATTCCATTAGCAATATTGTTTTAGCTCCCTCTTTAGCCCTCCTGGTAACTGAAAATAAGAGGAACCCATAGATGACTGAAGAGGGACTGAACACACTTGTAGCAATAATTGGTGCCGATTCTGTTGTAAATCGCACTAATTTTATTCACATCACATCTCTTTCTTACAAACATTATTGAAAAATGATAGAATGATATTTAATGCTTTCAAATTAGTCTTTGCCGTCTTCATTTGCGGGTATTTAGACGTAACCGCGATAGATGACGACTAAATTTATATTGAAAACAAGCATTGGACTAATTTGACAGGATTAAATTTCTTACATCCTTTTCTTATGTTCTTCGTTAGAAAGAAACATAGTGAGACTACTATTAGTTAAGTTGTAAACAACAGAATCAGGGCCATTGGCTCGTTAGTTGAGGCAATCTATAGAGAAGGATGTTCAGAATCTTTACACTAAACATTATGATAAGGTTGATAACATTCCTTGTTATCCTACTAATATTATTTGCGAAAGTTTGTATGTATGGATGTTTGTTTGTTCCTGTTTCACGCAAAAACTACTAAACGGATTTGGATGAAATTTGGCACATAGATAGAATATATTCTGGACCAACACATAGGATACTTTTTATCCCGAGAAATCATACGATACCCGGGAATGCGGGTGAAACCGCGCGGAACAGCTAGTTAGATAATAATAATTAAAGTCATTAAAAACCTGAAATATAATTATTGAAAATAACCTTAAAAGGTCGTTTTATGTATTTATTTGTTTTCTATATATATTTGTTCCTAAATATTAACCTACACAAATTAAAAAAATTATTACATTTAATTACACACCCGAAAATAAAGAACTAGGTCATGAAATCGTTATTGAATTTATTTGTGTACTTTGATAAATTATAAAACAAAATGTCTGTACCCGACCTCATTAATAACATAAATGGTAATGCAATGTCAAAATAGTTGTTATAATTTCAATGAAGTCAAAGCAATATCGTCCACTTTCGCTATTTTGTATAAAAACACGCAAAATGAACTTGCCCTTGTTTATTTTTAAAATTTAAGGCACTGATCCCGCAGCGGGCGTTCTTGAGTTCTACGGTCAGAGTTCTACGTGTGTTCTCCTTGACCACCGGTGGCCTACCCATTGCCACTTCAGCTTACTAACTCTACGAGCTATATCGGTCGTTTTTATTCTCCTACGAATGTCTTCGTTTCGGACCCTGTCACATAGAGAGATTCCGAGCATAGGTCGTTCCATAGCGCGCTGAGTGACATAAATAAATATAATTAAATAAATAAAATATTCCTTTTAAACTGTCCCTCTAGCTAGATAAGTAAATATGCATAGGAAGTACGCTTATTCTAAAAATATTCACTGATCCCACAGCGGGCGGTCTTGAGTTCTGCGGTCAGAGTTCTACGTGTGTTCTCCTTGACCACCGCGGTCGCTGTGTGCGGAATGCAGAACTTTAGACCGCTCGCTGTGGGACCAGTGCCTAAGCTGTGTACCTACAGTAATTGGATAATGTGTGCCTGAAGTAGATACTTCCGCATATAGTATTATGAAGGTGAATGCCCTCGGGCTGGATAAGAGATACAGGGCAATGTCAGTGAATGGGACATTTTTTTACTTTTAAAAATCCTTCTTGGTATTTTTATTTCATCATTTAGATACACTTTATCTTTAGGCAGTTAGTAAGAGATCGTGTTTCCTTAATATTTGCTCGTTCAAAGTGGAAGACTTAAATGTGACCTTGATATTGATGAATGAAGTTACATCAGTTCTATACTACGCGTTGAAGTCTTTTGCACCGGATTTTTTTCAATAGTCGTTTAATCGATTTATTGGCTAATTTCTTAGGTCATTATAAAAGCCAAAAACCAGCCAAGTACGAGTCGGACTACGCGAAGGGTTCCGTAAAGATGTTTCTTGTATGGCTTCCTTTAATTCTTATTTTGAATTCATTTTTATTATATTTTGTTATAGCAGCAATTGAAATACACATTCTGTGAAAATGTCAACTGTCTACCTATGTTCATGAGATATAGCCTACTGACAGACAGACGGATGGACGGACGGACAGCGGAGGCTTAGTAATAGAGTCCCGTTGGAACCCTTTCGGTACGGAACCCTAAAAAAGTGTGCTAGAGTTGGAGAAATCATTGAGCAGACCAGCCCATAGTAATGTTAGCTAATAAATTGCTATCATCATCATCAAATCAGCCTAAGCATGTCCACTGCTAAACATAGGCCTCATTGATTTCCACTTCGAACGGTTTAGGGCCGCTTGCATCCAGCGGCGTCAGCGATTTTGACCAGATCATCGGTCACTTGATGGGAGGCCGTTGCGCACGGAGCTTTCCAGTACGTGGTCGTCACTCGAAAACCTTCCTTCCCCATCGGCTATTGGTTCTTCGAACGATGTGGCCTGCCCATTGCCACTTCAGCTTACTAACTCTACGAGCTATATCGGTAGTTTTTAGGGTTCCGTAGCCAAATGGCAAAAAACGGAACCATTATGGATTCGTCATGTCTGTCTGTCTGTCTGTCCGTCCGTATGTCACAGCCACTTTTTTCCCAATTTATAAGAACTATACTGTCGAAACTTGGTAAGTAGATGTATTCTGTGAACCGCATTAAGATGTTCACATAAAAATTGAAAAAAAAAAATTTGGGGGTTCCCCATACTTAGAACTGAAACTCAAAAATGTTTTTTTCATCAAACCCATACGTGTCAGGTATCTATGGATAGGTCTTCAAAAATGATATTGAGGTTTCTAATTTAATTTTTTCTTAACAGAATAGTTTGCACGAGAGACACTTCCAAAGTGGTAAAATGTGTGTCTCCCCCCTGTAACTTCTAAAATAAGAGAATGATAAAACTAAAAAATATACTATATGATTACCATGCAAACTTCCACCGAAAATTGGTTTGAACGAGATCTAGTAAGTAGTTTATTTTTAATACGTCATAAATCGTAAACCGCAATTTACCTTTCATTCAATATTTTTGGCGTTTTTTTTTTTCATATCAAAGTTGAGTTCGTTAATATTACATAGAACCCTCCGTGTGCGAGTCCGACTCGCACTTGGCCGGTTTTTTTATTCTCCTACGAATGTCTTCGTTTCGGACACTGTCACGTAGAGAGATTCCGAGCATAGGTCGTTCCATAGAGCGCTAAGTGACTATGAATAAATATAATTAATAATGATTAAATAAAAAAATGATTCCTTTTAAAATGTCCTTCTAGCTAGGTAAGAAAATATGCATACTCTTATTCCAAAAATATTCACACATGTGACATTATTTTGGTATCAAATAACTTACCAATCGGTAAATATCTCCATGTAACTTAATATTATGTTTGTTTTTGTTTTATCACATATTTTTGGTATGATTTATATAAAGTACCTATTTGTTTGAAGGAAAGACAGAAAGAGAATCATTTATTTCGACATACAACATCACAAAATTATACATACGTAACAAAAGAAACAGATAAATAATTAACCTTTTAACAAAAACTATAAACCACCTTCAAAGTACACTAAAAAGTATGAAATACCTAAACCTCAGAGTAACTGACGCAGTTTTGAAGTCAGCGAAAGACTCGCTCGAAAAAGAAGAGCTCGACGTGTTCCATAGAAAAATTATTAGAGATATTTCATACTTCTTGGTGTACTTTGAAGGCAGATTTTTTGTTATTACATAATTTAGGAAGATCGGAATATTTTATGCGCAGGCGCAGGCCCATATCCAGTACTAACATATCCAGTAATTTCTCTCTTTTATTAGCTAACATCAATACCTCTTAATACAAAAATTTCAAAAAAAAAAATTGTAAGTATTTTTCGCCATATTTTTGAAACGGATAATCTGGATAATGTCAGTGACATTCTGGTCAGTAACAAGATATACAATTTAAAAGGTTGCGTAATAAACCTTTTTCAATATGAACCTATAGCCTTCCCTTAGTAAGGATATATCGAGGTGGCCTTTGCCCAGCATTGGAACGTAAATACCCAAAATAAAATTAAGTTAAGGTTATAATTTGCCCGACATTACAAAGAAAGGGTTATTATTCCGTTACAGAAAGTGGCGAGTCTGCAGTTGTTGCTACGCTGCCCACAAGGTCGATTGAAAATCAGACACCTTTAGCTGTTATACCTAACTATAACCAGCTTTGCCGGATGCAGGATATTAGATTATGTTGGAAATATTAGAAATATTGGTGAATAGCCGAATAACCAAGTCAAAGTTAGAAACGAAAACGGCCCCGAACGTGTGCAAGCAAAAATTCTTGCTTAAATACTTGCTGGGCTTCGCCGCAGTCTGGCAAAAGGGCCCCCCAACAAATTTTGATACAGGACCCGCCTATAGGGCAAGCTACGCCACTGCTGGGAATGTTATTAGAAAGAAATACCTCTTCGGTTCCCTGGCCGAAGATGATGGCCTGCACACAATTTTGACAGATTGTCGAGGCGTCATAATGACGTCATATTCAATAAGTATTCAACAATACACATAGTAATTAGGAAATTAAAAACCTGCACTAACTTCACCTTGCCAATGTATTTGCCAGATTTTTGTAGGCCAGTCTTTAGTAGTACCTTGAATCAGATTTGATTCAGGGAACTATTTTAGTTGTAAGTTCATAAATGATTCATTAACTTACACGCTATAATATTCAAAATCAGGGGCGGAAGGTTACACGCACTTTTCCATAGACGTGAATAATATATTTAGTATCAGAGTAGGCTATGCTCTAGTCACATTTATTAAGTGTAACCTATTCGATTTTGTGAATGTAATACAAGAGTTGAACTGAAACGGGACTGATCCTCTTAAAGTGTGAGTTGCCACCAATTCCGGCACTCCTAAAGTTCGGAATATCGTATGATACTAATTTTGTCCTAGTAACATAAAATAGAAGACTAATATAAAACTAGTTATTATTACTAACCAAAAAGTCACCTCTATGGCAATGACCGACGCGACGGCGACGCACTAAAGGTTAAAATAAATGTAATTATTCAAAATCATTTAATACATGCATCTACGTTATGATAGGTTGTCTATTAATTCAAATTCGCCACGTCTTGGAAATTTAATATAAGATATATAGAAAAATATAAATCAAGGTAGCTATTTTTAATATTTATTTATTGAAATGCGTGTGTTGGATTAGAAATATACGTGCCCTGACATTTCTGAAGTTAATTCATATCCATATGGATATAGGCGCGAAGTCATTAATCGACAAATCCCAATAAAATGTATCGTAAAATAGTTATTCGTCAGTTCGAGGAATGCATACCTAATATCCGAATTCATCGAGTTATCCTTCGCTGTTTACATAAATACTGTACTGAAAAAAAAAACTGTACACATAAATTACTAAAAATACTCCAAATCATATATTTTTAATCATAATACTAATCTTTGTTATACTAAGTCTTAATCAAAACAGGAATTGTTGCTAGATGTAGTGTCATCGAACTTAGACACGGTCATGGTCAATATTGCAAAACTATGGGGTCACCGATTGTTCTTGAATTGCATTGAATTTAATTAATAATACAATAAGAAAAGGCACAGATTATGGATAAGCCAAAAAACAATGTCATTATGATTTCAACAATTGACCCTTTCCGAATAACTTGAGCAATCGGAGTATGATATTCTTCACTGATGTGTTGCGAAGATTGCGTTTAAAAATTAAGAAACTTGTGATGGAATATGGGAGAAGCCAATGTCCAAGAGTGGAGGAGGTAATAAAAATGATAATGAAATATTAGAAGTAGGACATTCAGGAGTAGGTATGAATCTATCGACGAGGGGTTTCACAACTATTTTTTCCTGATTTGTGTCAAGACAGACTCATATATCCCGTATTTTTTCTAACGATAAGGGATTATTGTCATAATTGGTTGAACTAGATACTTATGGTTAACAAACCACAAAAAAGCTGTTCGTAAAATATTCCAGAAGCCAAAATTATTTGTTTTGTTTTTTATTAATATTAACATTAACCACTAACCACAATATATTATTGCGAACCCAGGAAACCTGTAGAAAATATACCTTTTACCTAAATCATAAAATAAAACAAAATACGAAAAAAACCCGGACCTTTGACAATAATGTTTATGCAAATATACGAGTTCAAAGAAGTTTTTGTTTAGATTTTATCAAAAATATTAAAATGTATGTGATATTAAAAAACTAACCTCGCCTAAAATATATTTTTAACATAAATGTAGTAGGAGTATGTAATATTATGCAATGTTGTGAAAAATTATAATATTATATAGCATTGAACATTGAACTTGAGTAATCTGCCATTGACCTAATTTGAATCCATGGTTCAATGATCCGGTAAACCTTTGAAAATGCTTCATCAATTGCATTAAAAGGATAGTTTTTAGACACCGTTTTCATGAACAAAAAGGAAATAGGAATAGAGATATTCAGCGACCGTTAAAAACGCGCGGCGTTTTTGCGTTCATAACCCGGTTGAAGGCTCTTAATATCATATTATAATTTAGATATTTAAACACGTACTTTTCAAGATTTACAATTCGTTCGCTTACGTGTTGACATTGAAGAAAAATATAGTGAGGAAACCTGAATAAATTTCAACTTTTTTTATCCACACTCGGGTGAGAAACAACGCAGGATCGGGAAATATTACTTCAACTCATATGGGCTGCCCAATAAGGGTCTCGCTAACTCCATAAAGGAGAAAGATCCTTTTTGTCACCAACATGTCTAACTTGGCCCAACAACGCGTTAGTACCATGTTCCACGTGCAAGCATGACATTCAGAGCAAAGTGTCTCGGTGATATCGACTGCATCGAAACAAGTGGTTTGCCTCGTAAAATTCCGCCATTTTATAAGTATATTGTACGCTAGATGAATGATCCTTATCGACACTCACAATAACTTATCTAAAATCTACATAAAACTTTACTTCCTGATAATACAATAGATATCACGGTTCTAAAAACAGAACGGCACAGGTGCATCTATATCAAAACTATACCTACTTATCTGATGCGTTTCTCGAGTCAAACCAGTCAATATTTCATTGACATTGTTTTTTTTAATATGTATTTAACGAATTAATCCATATATGCGGTTCATTAGACCGGCGAGTGAGAAGGTCGGATCGTGGACCAGTTTGTTCCGATTATGTTCAGGAAGTGACTACAAGGTCCGTGTCTCCACCATCCTTCCTTCCGCTAGAACACTTGTTATCTTATTCTTAATAATTATATCGCCTTCATTTACTTTATAAGTAACTAGACATTGGTGCCGATTCTGTTGTAAATCGCACTAAACTAATTTTAGTCACATCTCATCTCATTCTTACGAACATTATTGAAAAAGGATAGAACATATTTTAAGTTGTCAAATTAATCTTTTCCGTCTTATTTTGCGTGTATTTAGGCGTAACCGCGATAGATGGCGACTAAATTTATATTGAAAAAAAACATTGGACTAATTTGACAGGACTAAATTTCTTACGT
Source organism: Polyploca ridens (assembly GCA_951394255.1). Classification (NCBI taxonomy): domain Eukaryota; kingdom Metazoa; phylum Arthropoda; class Insecta; order Lepidoptera; family Drepanidae; genus Polyploca; species Polyploca ridens. The sequence continues at coordinate 11,762,962 of OX596251.1, read as the reverse complement.
CCTTTTCTTATGTTCTTTGTTAGAAAGAAACATAGTGACATTAAAATTAGTTTAGTTGTGAACAACAGAATCAGGGCCAATATATATTTACTAAAATATGTCGTTTTATAGCTTACATTCCAAAATCCATTGCATAACGAGGCTTAGACGAACCGATGCAAATAATATATACCTAGAGGTCATTTGAAATGATAATTAAGTATTATGATAATTAAGTATTATGCTAATCGGTGATGACGATTTTATTTGGATGCTAAAGAATGGGCTTCATTATAGGCCGCTCAATAATTAATTTTACTTTCTTCAAGAGTGTAGTTTCCAGTTTTTCCTTTGGATTTTCATACATTTCAATGTAAAATTGACTAAGATACTTTTATCTAAACTGAGTTAGATTTAAATAATAATAGGCTTTTTTATTTATTGATGAATGCAGTTTTTGTGATTAGAGTACCGACTGTTGCGTGAAGAGTTACGGCCATCTCTTATTTTTCTTCAAATGATTTTAGTTTTTACCCGACTACGGCGAGGCAAAAAGGAGGATTATGATTTTTTGTATGTGTGTGTGTGTTCAATGTTCTTCTGTTCCCTCTTAACTTCTAAACTACTTATCATAAATTGAAAGAAATGAGGTATCGTGGGAAGGATCGTCCACTTGTTATGGGCTACGTGACGTCACATTAAATTGAACATCGCGCCCTCTAGAGGACATAAAGTCATGACTAAAAAAACTGATCATAATATTTTCTTATTTCATACTTTTTAGAGCGTGATTTTTTCAGTAGTTGGGTTTTAGTTTTTGAACTTAATTCTTATTTAGGTACTTAAGATCATGTTATGCATTTAAATTCAGACCAAGATTATTCGACGAATGCTTCGCTGTTACCCAAACTTTTAAACTACAAGGTTCTCGTTGCATTGAAACTGTGCACATACAATTTTTTTTTACTTCTATGGTAACAAACAAGCATACGGCCCGCCTGATAAGAAGAAGTTACCGAAGTATTCAGACGCCTGCAACACCAGGGGTATCACTCGCGAGTTGCAGAAATCTCATTACACACTTTTTAACCGACTTCAAAAAAAGGAGCAGGTTCTCAATTCGGTTGTATTTTTTTTATGTTTGCTTCCTCATAATTCCGTCATTTATTAACCGATTTGGAAAATTATTTTTCTATTTGAAAGGGTATACTTCCCGTTTGGTCCCATTGTCATCAGATCAGGATTTGATTACTTATTAGTGTACTTTGAAGTCGGTTTAAGTTTTTTGTAAAACAGTCCAATTATTGAAGAACCCCATGCTGTACTCCATTGAGAAAACCACGGCGGTATTATTTTTATTAATTGTAAATTTTTTAACTAATCAGTCCTTTTCAAAGATTTTTACAAATACACTATACGTAATTAGAGCATAACGTTGGTATATTATAAAAATACGTTAATTTGTATTAATGATCTTAAAGCAAACAAAAGAAAATCACACGAAAAACACCAAAACGACTATTGTCTCGATCAAATGATTATGTATAAACCTGCCTACAATTAAATACGCAAGCTCGGTCGACGATCATAGTGCCCAATGAACTTGGCCTCAATAATTTGTGGTTATTAAGTAATAAGTGCTTTTTTTTCGCATTGCCAAGTCACGGTTGATTGGGACGATCGGCAAGGTGAAGGCTTGGCGAGTTTGTTGGTAAACGCGTGATTGACTGCGTAATGTTTGTTGATTGTTGCCTAATGTTTGTAAGAACAAAACGACACTGTTTGATGACATGTCAATATTGTGACAATATTGAAATAAATCAATCAAGAGAGACCTTCATAAAAAATGTTTCGCAATCTCTTTGGAAAGCCTGATTTAAAAAAATATACAATGATAATAGGTAAATATTCGAAAAAGCTTTGCCGTTTTACTTAATAACCTATCAGTTTAATATCATTTAAATAATATAATATCTGAAAAAAAAGATTATGCTACTTTATCACAATCCTCACATTCCAGATGTACCTATTTGTCCACGTGCTTAACCCATTTTTTTTTACAAGCTACAAAAAATTAGGGTATCTTTATGTATCGAATGAATAAACAATGTACTATGATTTGATCTTTATTCTACATCCAGGATCAATAAATAACGCAATGTTTAGTTCCGTCTATCTTACGGTTTGTAATTCATCACGTCACGACTGACTCTACGTATCGTTTGACAGGCTCTATGTCTTTTCCGTAACCCATTAATTATCTCAACGACCTAAGTAAATTGTTTAACATTACTGATTCAGTATAGTGTTCGTTAACGTAATTTATCATTAGCCAATTACCTACCTACATACTAATCGACAAGGATATACATACGTTCTAGTATTAATTATAAAATAAAAAATTAGAAACCATTAAACTTATTTTAGAAGCTCCAATGTCAACCATGCTGTTGTTAAGCCAGTGGGTAGAAAAAAACATAAGGCTTTAGGTGTCCGAACGTCTTACGAAACTGAGCTACTCGCATATTAATGGACATAAATTATAGGATAACTGTGTATTTACCAATAATATTGAAGAAATAAGGTTAGACAGGACGTTCTAGGTAATATCTATCAAATCTTCGCAAGGAGAACGAGATTACCAATTGTTGGCGACATAATAGCATTCAAATAACAATTTTGTATCTTTTTTTATACCTTCTTCGGTAAAATTCTCAGTGTTCGTCTCAAGTTGGTCTATTATATTGTTATCGCAAATATTGCAGTTTAACTGTGAATTCATCTCAGCTAACTACCAAACCTACTTCTATAACATACAATCCACTAGTAATTCCTATGTCCAACCCAAGCTCTACTACACAATCATTGCATGAACTATCCTAATTTATTAACATTTGCTTCCGTCCCGCGTTCCCGAGGGATCTTATAGCTTCTCGGGATAAAACGTATCATAAATGTTTACACGGGATAAAACAAAATAGTTATTATAATGTCAATGCCATGATTAAGTCACGCATTTAAAAAGTTTCGCATTTGATTGACTCATTCGCATTTCAGTAGGATAGGATTGGTAGAGCTAGCTGGGGTGCTTTATTACCTGCTTAGCGTAAACCCTTGAAAATCTGTCGCCTAGCACTTAGGTGCCGTTGTATTCCGCCTGCTGCCGCTGCTGAAGGAAGTGGCTCTCAAGCTACTTCTAGACTTTGTTTGCTTACACCACTTACGACTACATCACTTACCATAGTTAAGTTAGATTGTGTTCAAAAAGCACGCCTGTTCAACACACTCAAAAGGAAAATTTTGAGGAAAATAAATTAAAATAAGAAAGTGTCCGAGATAAATAGGTTTTATATTGTAAAACCAACAAATTACCGGTAGCTTAACATAAAGTTGCTTACGTGACCATAAGCACGACTCAGTTGGTCATGACCAATAATGCTATTTTGCGTTCAATTTGTATTTTATTGCTACAAGTGATATTTTTACATTCGAAATTCAATAGATTTTCTAAATGGACCTACGGTTAGTATCTAACTTTTACCTAACCTAACACAGTACCTAATGTAATAATGGCTTAGTACAGTATACTTATCTTACTAGTTGCTCACCGCAGTTTCACCCGCGTACCCGAGGTATATATTGCTTTCCCGGAATAAAAAGTACCCTTATATGTTAATCCAGAACATATTCTATCAGCATGCCTCCAAATCCGTTCCGATGTTGAAGCGTGATTGAGGTACATACATCCAAACTCATAAACATCAAAACTTTTGCATTTTTAGTGAGATGAGATTTAATTTGATATTTAATAAGATTCTTCTCCATTTTGATAAACAACATAAAACCAAGTCTTGCTTGCTCGAGATATTTGAAATTAAAACGCATATTATGTTGAGTCCTGGTGGAAGAAAGCGAAGTGCGTCGTGACTTAGAATTCTACAGCTTTAGATTTTGGGGAAGAAAAGAATCGTGAGGAACCCGACGGTGGTAGGGTACCTACTCTGTAGTGGGAACTTCAAAGCGGGTGGTGGGCTGGCTACCATCCTCGTGTTGAAAATCTTTCGCCAAGCCTTGAAAGTTGAGAACTTGAAGTTGATCTTGAAAGTTTTTTTTTTATACCACTAAGGTGGCAAACAAGCATACGGCCCGCCTGATGGTAAGCGGTTATCGTCGCCTATGGACACTTGCAACACTAGTAATAGTTTCCTTCCAGGCTTTAAATATGCAGCGACCATTATTATTATTTATGCTAAGCATAAATTACTAACACGGAGCATAGTTCGTTTAGCATGATTTTTATTGATCTCAGAATCCTGTGGTCCTTGAGAATTTTCTAGTGTCTCAAAATACCATTCCTTGAATTGCTGATGAATGTTGCTAAGTTATCTGCTTTCATATTGCATTTACTTGCACTTACTTTATGTACACGCCTTTGTAGGTACACGCTATGAGACGGCATGCAATGGTTGTTTCGTGCGACCTCTTTCGTATTATTGGGTAATTAATGGACCAGCTCCGAGCATGTCAAGACGATGTCAATGCCAATAGAAATAGCATAGAAACTGTAGTAGCCATTAGGTATGAATATACATTTATGCATTTGTTTGTCTATAACCGCCCCTGCATTCCTGAGAATAAAATTCGTCGAATAGTCCGTGCAATGGTGTCCATTCAGCTAGCTTTTTTGGTAGCGGCGACTCGTGTGTTCGGAATAGATTTAAAAAAAATGATGTTCACCGTTCGTTGCGCACGTCGCACGCAACTCGATGTTTGCAACTTAATTATTCGATGGCTTGACAATAGCACGAGCCCTTTTTAAAAAGATTGCGCGGACGGAGGACTGTATGATTTGACAACAATATACTACCGACTTCTATAAGTTTTTTTTTTCATATATTTAATGAATCTGAAAGTTTTCACACAAACGGGTCACTAAATAAAACTAGGTAGTGGGGTAGTATAGACATAAACCTTTATTGTTTTTTTTGGATACATCATATAATTTATGTAGTATTATTCTAAAATACGAGACCCTGTGAACAGTAATCAGATCAGTCATAACAAATAATCACAAGTAATTTTGATACTCCTAATTATAGTAGCCCCCAAGCGAACGTGGAACCACGAAAATAAAATATTGTTAACATTGATTTCTAATGACATCCTAACTATTAGTATTTTCAACACCACATATTTTCTTACAAAAGCCTCTTTAACATTTAGAAACCTTTTTGTCAACCTTTTTGCCAAAAGCACAAGTGGGTCTCAGAAATATTATCTAACGCATACTAGCGACACACCATGGGCACTTCATACAAGCAGTATTAAGTTAATTTCTTACGCTTTGAATCGCACGTACCAAGCGGCAATACTATCAATAATAGTACTGTGAGCAACGATGAATTCGCAGGGGGGTGAGAGTCCCTTCATTAAGGGTAGTATGTAGGCTAGATCGCGCGCGAAAACCAGCATTCATTTGTTACTTTGCAGTTGTGTTACAGGCACGCACACATGCATCAGATCCAAACTTGACGTTGCGTCAAGTTAGGTACGTACCGCATAACGTGGTACCAGCCGATAAAATTCCAATATTATTAAGTAACATTATATTTAATATCCTATTTAAATACCTTTTCTAGTGGCTTATTTAAATAAGCGCAACCAAAGTTTACATAATTATTATGCAGAATGGATTCCTTATATTAGTAGTGCTATGCCTTATATTAGTACTTTGGGGGTACTTACGTTAACGTTTTTTGAAGAAGTAGGTACTAATCCATAGTAACTCTGTTCGTTTAATAAGTAATAATAATAAATAGTAATAAGTTTAGTAATAAATAATAATTAAATAAAATAAACATCCTGGGACATTCCTCACACACGGTCATCTGATCCCAAACTAAGCTGAGCTTGTACTATGGAAACCTTTCTGTTTGTAAATACATAATTACACCCAGACTCAGGACATACAGACATGTTCATGCACACAAATGCATATCCTGGGTGGGAATCAAACCCACGACCTGCACCGCTATAGGTGGAATCATAATCAACTGCACCAACTGGCCCATTTGTTTGTTACGCTTTCACGCCTAAACCACTGAACCCATCGCATTGAGATTTGGCAATCAGATACCTATGGTATAGAGAAGGGTATAGGCTACTTTTATCAAGGGAACGCGGGTGAATCCACGGGGGACAACTAGTATCATATAAAAAGGTAAAGTTTGTAAGTTGCATGTACGAGGCTTTGAAATTACTAATCCGATTCTGAACATTCTTTCACTAATAAGATAAGATAAATATGCTTTATTTGTACACCATATAGTAGAAGACGAAACAATACAAAAAAGAAGAAGTGATACAAAATAAGCGGTCTTATCGCTTAAGCGATTTCTTTTAGACAACCTTTGGGTAACAGGATATATGAGAATATGGAAGGTTTAACACATAAGAATACACTTTCATAACGTTAAAATAACAGCTCTAGAAAAATAGAAAGAAAGGCAGGAAATGAGGAAGTTTATAGCGTGAAATAATAAGAGATTCAAAAGAGTCTAACATCGAGGCCCGTCTTATAGTCTGAGGGAGAGAGTTTCAGAGACGTACAGCTTGGATAGTAAAAGATTGGGAATAAGAGTGAGAAGTGTGACTGGGAGTTTGGAAGTTAAGTTCCATGGGCCTATGAAGAAGATGATGTTGAGGTGTAGTACTCGAAGCGTTCCTTGAGATAGCGAGGGGCTTTAGGATTAAATAAAACAGTGTATAAGAGTGGCAATTTTTGTGTATTCCGCCGAAGGCGGATAGGAAGCCACCTGAATTGTAATAGGACGCTACATTATCCTCAAATACTATAGGCAAATTTTCAATATATTTGCAATATAAATATAATTTAGTACAGTGCCTAATTAAGCCAGTGCGAGGCCCTTAGCAAATGTTATAAAGGACCTTCGACTCAGGTTATCTACTTTAATGGTTTATGTGCGGATCTAGCTTTCAGATTAAAAGAGATGGTTGCACAGAGACGTTTCACGACTTTATTACTCTTTTAAAAGATTTGGAAGCCATTCTATATTATGTTTATAATATTTGTCACGCATCGTAATTTAAGTATGTCAAGAAATCCTTTTCAATGATTATTATACTATTGGCCATGCAGCGGTTCTATCCCTTACTTTGTATAATTATTAGTATACGCGACCGCAGGCCATTTAACGTGGGCCATAGCCATTTATCCTGCAATGGCCAATTCAGTTCTGGATACTTCATAATTAGCTAACGAACATTTGTTAAATTCGGTCGACTGATAGGGAGTTCTGGGAGCACCCCCGCAACCCACTATGACTCGTTCGATGATTTTTTAGTATTTCATATGCAATTATTCCGCAGGGTTTCAAAACACCAGCTTTCCGCAGGGTAAAACAACGTTAAACCGTCGCTTCGGAAATGCTCTGTATGACGAGAAGAAGCGACGCAACAAACTCCTCAGGGGCCCAATGTGTTTATTGTCGTAATAATAGGTCTTTTTCCAAAAGTAGTCATTTGTTTATTGATTAGTGTTACATTTTCATCGCATTTCAATCTTTTTCGTCATCATGGATACGTTAAAAATTCGAGTAATTATGGAATATGAGTACCGTCGTGGCAGCAACGCCGCACAAGCGGCACGCAACATCAACGACGTTTACGGAGCTAACACTACAAACCAACGCACCACCTGTTATTGGTTTGCTCGCTTCCGTTCTGGGAATTTCGACCTGAAAAATGAACCTCGCGGTCGTCCGAAGACTTTGGTCGACAATGATGAATTAAAGGCGATTGTGGAAGCTGATGATACACAATCGACGGCTGAATTAGCAGCAGCTTTCGACGTTAGCGTCAAAACAATATTGGTCCATTTGCGTCAAATTGGCAAGGTAAAAAAGCTTGACAAATGGGTACCCCACGAACTCAATGATCGCCAGCGCGAAGTACGCGTCGAAACGTGCCTTGCACTGCTCAACAGACACACAAATGAAGGAATTTTGAACCGCATTGTTACCTGCGATGAAAAATGGATTCTGTTTGATAACCGCAAGTGCTCAGCAAGTTGGTTGGATCCTGGTTCAGCACCTAAACAATGCCCTAAACGAAAACGTACCCCTAGAAAAGTAATGGTCACTGTTTGGTGGTCTAGCGCCGGTGTGATTCATCACGGCTTCTTACCAAACGGGGTGAGCATTACTGCAGATGTGTACTGTGAAGAACTGAACACAATGATGGAGAAGCTGGCACATCTCCAACCAGTATTGGTCAATCGCTCGTCTCCGCTGCTCCTGCACGATAACGCGCGACCTCATACTGCACAGCAGACCGTCTCCAAGTTGCAAGAACTGGGGTTGGAAGTTCTCCATCATCCGCCCTACTCACCAGATCTTGCGCCTACAGACTACTACTTTTTCCAGAATTTGGATAACTTCTTGGCGGGAAAAAAATTCAATACCCGAGAGGCAATACAAAATGCCTTTGAAGAATTTGTTGCCGTCCAGCTGATTTCTTTAAGAAGGGCATCAATAAACTGCCACTGCGTTGGCAAAGATGCATTGATTGCATGGGTGATTACTTCGATGAATACAAATAAAAAATACATGAAAAAAATCGTTTAAATTTTTTCATACAAAAGGGCAATTTCATAGGTAAAGACCTAATATTACAATTAAATAATCACTTCACTACACTTGACACATGTATAGTCTTAAATAATTATAGGCATCAGAACCGGGTCTAACAATTATTGCACTGAGGTGTGTACAGCTCGAGCGCTTGTGATAAACTAACTGATAAACAATGAGGCTGAACACTAATTAAACCAGGACAAAATGCTCATCCATGATCAGATTAAAATCACGGAACTTCATACACCCAGCAGGATAGGAAACCAAAAATAATACTTTCGGGAACACAAACGATATGTTCTCCTTGATGTCCTGGATGTTTCTCATCCCAATAACCAGGAAACTTAAGTTTTCAAACACACATCTGATAGAATACAGTCCCATATATTATGGCCATGTTACGGCCCTACAGTACACCAAAATCCAAACCCAGAAAACAGATATTTACTTTAAAAATCAATCGGCGCATGATATAGAATATTTTGACTACTATACTAAAAACCTTGCTGAATTTTGTGCCTGAGGCAACCAATTTGACTCTAGAATAATAACGAAGACCAAGAAATATGCAAGCACATACCGAAGCTGAAATGGACAAGGAGCCTCTCAACCATAGAAGCTATACCCGTGCATGGAGGAGGTTAATCTAATGAACAACAAAGAAATAACAAAATCCAACCCAGGAACAAAAAATCAAAATAAGAAAGAAGACAATAAAACTCCAGCACTCAACATACATCAACGCTCATCCCTAATCTATAGGCTGAACAGTCGGTCGATTGTGGTTAGCTGGTTGCGGTTAGCTGGCCGTCCTCTCCCACCCCAGAGCGTGTCACTCCTATATAACACGCACTCCTTGGTTTCTTCATGGCTATTCCGATACAACTATTCAGGTACCAGTCATTATAAACTAAGTTAGTTACATGGTGGTTGATGTTTGAATGGTTGTATAGGACATGGGTCGGTGGTTGTACTGGCTAAGAGTAGTGCTAATCATCATCATAATAAAATGTATTTCAAATAATAAAAACGTGTTTCTCGTATCGAACGACAAAATTTATTGAACAACCTGGTATATTAGCTCTAGAAATAATGTTATATATGATGCACCGGTGCCGAGATATCGATTTTTTATTCATAATTAATAATATTTTTTTATGGATAATGCTCACAATTACTTTTAGGCGTAGTAGAGTGTGACGACGAGAATTAAAAATTATAAGAATTTAAATTGTAAAGATTTGCAAAGAGGCTTATTAAGTTATGCTTAATAAAATAAAACCTACAAAGTAAATAAACAATAATAGCTTTATAGTTAAAGAATATAATATAAGAACAGTGAATTATTTATAAATGGCCGTATCCATCGATATAATTGTATTCTACTAGCATTCTACTATATATACACAGTATTCCCAAGATTCACTCGGTTCGAATCGAACTCGGAAACTGAACTGCGTTCCGTTCACCTTACTTTAGTGTGCCTTCGACATTCATGCAGTGTGAGCGCGTACGGAGCGGCATTAATAATACAAGAAATCAAAGTCAAGTAAGTAAACTTATTTGTTTTTCAAGTGAATAAATAGGTAATAATATCACAATAGAAAAAATATTTCTTCATTTAAATGCCACGACTGCGGTGTAAATTCTATAGGAACGACACGTTGAACGAAACGCGTAGGCGCTATGAAATTCATTGGCGCTTAAGATGTTTTGGTCGCGCGAAAACCATAATCTATAAGCGGCTGGGGAGCTACATTTTTGTATAGTTTGGTTAGACACAGCTTGTACCTGCAACAGTCAGAGTACTGTGCACTCGCTTCGCGCAGGCCCCCGCCTCGCCCCCCCCCTGTCATCAAAATCGACGGATTTTTTGTTCGGAACGTGAAATCTAATAAAATACATATATTATATCGATGGCCGTATCCTAACCTTCTGTTCAGCATCGACGATTCATTAAAAAGCCGCATGATTAAAAATAGAATCTTATTTATATTTTATTAATAAGACTAGTCTATCTATAGGCAAGTAACAAAATAAGCAATCAATGGCTGAGAGGGAGAACAAGGAAAATATTTTGGCATACGGGACTTTTTCAAAAAGACTAAGGACGTATCAACCAATCATGAAATTGATACCGATTACCAAAAGAACAATAAATTTATCAAAATGTCCATGGTGTATTTCATAATTCTAATAATGTAAAAAATTAAAATGCACTTATTATGTTCTTTTTGACAAGCGCATGTATACAGATATATGGATGACGTAATTTCCGGTGTCAATAAAAAGCGACGTGGTGTCACCTTGGGACACTGGGGGGAACTGAATATTTTCGCGATTGCGTCTTGTATATAAAGCTTCATATGACATTTCATAGAAAAATGTATGGACAAATGGCGTCGCAAAATTGATGCTTATTAATAAATAAATTACGTTATTCTCGTACAAAAAAATGAAAATGTGGCCCCACGGATCTGTTGTACATATATTTGTGATTCGATGTTATATATAATTTTTACAAAATGGATTCTAAATTTGATGGTATCACTAAAGAGGCAAACCTCGATTTTTGTGATTTTGGTAATATTTGTAATGTTTTTGCTAGTTATTGGAGCAAATTAAAAAAAAAGAGCCAACACGGATCTATTAATTGGTGTCTTGATTTTATGTTTATGTTCATATAATACTATTTCTTTCATGTTTTCATTCATAAACCACTAAAATAGCGAACCCTGTTTATGACGTTTAGCTTACATACCGCCCTTAAGTAATAATAGTTAGTATTACTTCGAAGAGGTGTGCCAATGAGGGCTATCGTTTCTATGCTCATCAGTTGGCGCCACTAGAGAATATCCAATCGCTGTCTTTGAAAAAGTTGTTAACGCGGCAGGATCAATAATTGATAAATAAAATATTGATTACGCCTCAGTGTTGCGCAGTCCCGTTTCGTTTCGAAAAAAAGGAGGGCATACGTTTCCGAAAGACAAACCTCGTACATTCGCAAAACATTTATCAGGAATGGCACAACCTTCACAATAATCATGAATAATTAGTGTTAATCCACGATGAGAATCTCGTAAACAGTAAACGTTCAGTATATTTCCACAAACAGTATGGTTTCCACAGTACGATCAAACTGTAGATAGGTTAACAATTTTTATTATTATTTTTTAATTAATTTGTCATTTTATTATATTTGTTAATAACATAGCTTTTAAGAAAAATGTATTACTAACAAGTGGGCCTCGTTGTCACAATAAACAATATTATTATATTATTATTAGTACAAGCTCTGCTTAGTTTGGGATCAAATTACCGTGTGTGAGGAATGTCCCAGGTTTTTTTTTATTTGACATTTCTAGAGACCTCACTCTACACTAGCGCCTTTCACGGCGAATTAAAGCGCGATAGCCCTCATTGGGACGGTATCTGCTTTAGGTGCACTGTTTGGGAGGGTGTAGGTAGGTACTAGTATAAACGCGCGATAAGTCGCAATATTTCAATCTAGCCATCCCATACCCATCTATTGCAAAAAACAACACAGTTAGCCAGTACACGTATAGAATTATAATTAACAATAATTTAAAGCCTTTCTCAAAATTCACCAGTAGATAAGCTAAGCATAATAGAACTTAACAATATGATCAGGGCTTACTTTCAATAAATTGCAAGAAAAATATTCGGAAAGTTGACTGTCTGTTTATCCGTCAAATTGGGCAAATTCTATATTAAATACCAATGAATGAAACTTTAACTAGAACTATATAGAACACCAATATATGTTTGAAAGATTTGATACGATATGAATATATGTTAAATGGCTCATGGGACTGAGAGTAATTTTTCGCAACAAGAAACACCGGCATACAAAATGTAAGATCTACAAACGAGCTTGCCTCATTACCTAATAATTATCAAAATATTAATTCAATCAGTCGACTTATTTAGATAATTATCGGCATTATCCAAAGCAATACTTGAATATCCAACAAAAGAGTAAATCTACTTAATATAACAACTTCACCTGGGCTTAACAACTAATAAAAATATAATAATTAATATTTATTTATATTATACAGGGCTGCTTGTCAAGGGGTAGTAAAATCTCCAGAGTTTATTGTATATCATTAATAATGATATACAATAAACAATAATGATTCATTCATCAGTTGTTCATAATGAATTCATTATGAACAACTTTTACTATGGGACCAACTCTGAAATCGAGAAATAAAAAATGTTTTCACACTAAGATCAACGCTGCTCGGTAAAAATGTATGAGAAAAAGTTTTTTTGCTTTTTCGAGTTTTCAGTGATGGTGGTTGAAATAACCTCTGAAATTGTGGCTACCTCTTGAAAAGTAACCCTATATACAAAGTGTAATAGAAAGGGTATACCTATCCAAAAGTGGAGAAGACTACATCAGGTATAGACTCTCTATAAAAAGTCTCAGCTCAGAATAAATTACAAAATATATTAATAAATATAAATAAAAAAATTAAAAAAATCATACCAACTTTTTGCTTCCAAGTTTATTGAATTAAAATCATTACCAACATAGTCACCGCTCAATGAGGGTGGGTCATTATCATTTTGGGTTACTTGCTAATATGAATAGAAAATTAAAAACATCAAGTGAATTACTGTAATGGATAAACCCTTTCCATTACACATTGTATAACATATATATACCCTATTATAATACACACGGCAAATTTTAATCATGACAAAAAAATATAGGAACAATTTAGTAAAATATCAGAAAGTACTGTACTATTTTTTATAGTGAAGCTTCCTAACGAACGTTTAGTATGGGAAAATACAAACTAGCGCGCTCACAAAATATGTAACGAACGCGGCGATGCAACGCATCTCTTTGGGTAGAATGTAGATGCACTTGGCGCGTTGCATAACCACGCAGTTCAATTTTACGTAAGCTCGCTTCTTTCGGGTTTCTCACTAGTTTTTTTTTTAGTTGACCAAAACGCTATTAAATAAACACTGTTTATCACGTACAACGTCACTTTGTTTGATAATGACAGTAAGGTGACGTCATTTCGTGACCATAATAATCAGTATATTAGAGCGTTTTTATGAGGTCGTACATAATATGATTTTTTTATTTTTTTTATTTATTTAGATATTTGTTACATAATGATATGATACAAAACACAATTATCAGGCAAAAGCAGCTTAAAATATAACATTAAGCGCCGATCCTACAAAGAGAGTTTGAGAGTTCCGCATTCACTTTTGTACACACAGCAAACAGTATAGAGTTCTAAGAGTTCTGCAATATTCGCTACCGATCACACTTCATACACTTCTTTTACTTTTAAAGGCGCCGCATAGATTACAGTGAACACGAAACGCAGAACTCTAGAACTCTCTCTGTGGAATCGACGCCTTAAAAGCAAGATAGAAAACAGAAATTAGAAAATAGTATTTTTTTATGATTTATCCCAATACAGGAAAAATGGTTTTATTTTTTTATGTATAAATAATAATAATATGCTGCTATGTAGATACATAGGTGTAATAATTATGATTTTTATTATATTAATGAATATTAGACGAAAAACATTCGGCTGAACTCCAGCATTTTCTTGAGGACATGGAGACGTTTCGGGTTCCTCTCCAATTGTTCATTATCGAATTTCTCGCCACTGTTAAAATATAAAAATTATTTACAATAACATATGAATATCCCGGGAAAAAAGATAAGTCCTCACAGGCTCCATTTTTATTTTGCGAAGGTTTCAATATCAATACATCATTCGAATATTATGGGACTTCGAATCATAAAGTTTTCACCCGTACGTTGTTGACATACCGAATATACGGACACAGCGTTTTGAATCCTCATTTTTAATGCGGACAGCAAGGGAGTAGAACTCGCTTCCGGCGTCTGTGTTTCCTGACGCTTACAATCTAGGTACTTTCAAGGCCAGAGTGAATAGGTTGCTTCTGGGTAAGCGTGTTTCATCTTAGGCTTCGTCATCGCCCCTTATGGGCGGGACAGTGGCCAAACGCAAGCCCATCGAATAAAAAAAATAAAAAAAAAGTTAACATGAACTTTTGGTAATAAATAATGTGAAATATGAAACGACATCCATCATAAAGCTGGAATCATCGAAGAAAAATCCGAGTACGCAACTAGTAAGTGTTTTTGCACTGAATAATAACAGTACCGACCAATCACTGCATCTAAATGTTGACTTAGCAAATCTGAGCGCATTGCCGGTCCACCACCGGCGGAATAGATTTCAAATAAGTTCTTTGTTAAAAAAAAAAAATTTTATACAAGCTTTTTTGAGTGACTGTACTTTTTGTTGACTGTACTTGCATTGTCATCCAATATACTAATGTATACCAAATATCAAGTCAATCCAACCACTGAAAGTAGGTGAAATACAACCTGCAAGATTCCACCCGAACAAACATACATACATTGCAAGTTAAATAAGAGCTTGTAACAAAATGAACGTCATTGCGCTTCTTCGGATAATTGTTTGATGTAGGAAACAATGTGAGGAAACCATGAAGATTTATAAGTAACCTGAAAGATAAAAAATAACACATCCATTATAATCCTGGGATAAATCACAGGATATCTTAAAATCGTTGGACGAAGCTAGAATTTACTACATATTTGGCGGGAACTAGAAAAGTGATGTTGCGTTTTCGTTTTATTTACATAAATTCGTGTATTCCCCCCCCCCCCCCCGCGGTTTTACCTGCCCTTCTATACCCCCACGTAATAGAATTTCCTCTTCCTTTTTATGTAGGCTATAAAAAGGATTCAGCGTAATGCCATTCTTTTGAGTTATTCGAGATACGCAGTAAAATCCTCCCCTAACAAATAATTTCTCCTTTTTGCCCCGTTAGAAGTCCATTTTAGAGAAACCCAAAAAATACATTTTCTGTCAAAAGTATTAGTACCGAGTTTCAAGTTTATTGGACCGCGCGTTAGCTGACTTTCATACAAACTTTAACATCCCCCAATCAAGGGGTTGGGGGATGTTAAAGTTTGTATGAAAGTCGTCGTTTAGTCGTAGTTTTAAAACGTAATAATGAGTCATTATTATTTATTAAGTTAGGTAATCGGGCTTAAGAGCATATATGCTACCCGGCCGCGCTCGAATTTAGGTATTTGCCAGCGCCAAGCCGAGTCAACGCGGGGCCAACATTGGTGCGGCTCCTCCGCCAACGTACTGCGCGCATTATTATTATTTTGATACTTTTCAGTATGGCTTCATGTCGATCGATGTAGACAAAACTATTATAAACAAGGTATCTGGTAGGTTGAATTAGGTTATAAGTAGTTATATAGTACAATGTACTGAATATAGTTTTTTTTTACACTAGTAAACAAAGTAGTTCAGGTACCTATATAATTTGTTATCCAATTAAACTTTTATTCGGTTTTATTTTGTTAAAATAATTCTATATTATTATTAATATAATTATAATAGCGACCCGCCCCGGCTACCCACGGGTGCAATGTCATGTGGTGCCGAGCGATTTGCGCGCTCGCCCGCGCGCCCCTCTCGGCCCGCCCGTTCACGGTATCGCGAATTGAGAGATTTGAGAGTCTCTTGAACCATATAACATGAATCTTTGCTCAAAATTGAAAAAAGTGTCCGCCATTTTGAACTATTTTATTACAGGTCCGATTGCTATCAAAATTGATATTTGAGAGACTCTTGTACCATATAACATGAATCTTTGCACAAAATTGAAAAAAAGGTATATGCTATTTTGAACTTTTTTTTTATTATACGACTTAGTCGGTAAACAAGCATACGGCCCGCCTGATGGTAAGCGGTTACCGTAGCCATATGGACGCTTGCAACACACGAAGCATCGCTCACGCGTTACCGACCTTTCCCCCCTCCCCTATGAGCTCTGGCGACCTTACTCACGCGCAGGAACACAACATAAAGTTATTTGGCTGCGGTATTCTGTAAGGTGGAGGTACTTCCCCAGTCGAGCTGCTCTTTGAGCGAATAAACGCTACACTCTACCTCTCTTTATTTATTTTATTACTGGTCTGATTGCTCTCAAAATTGATATTAGAGAGTCTCTTGGACATTATAACATAAATCTTCGCTCAAAATTGAAAAAAAGTGTCCGCCATTTTGAACTATTTTGTTACTGGTCCGATTGCTATCAAAATTCATATTTGAGAGACTCTTGGACCAAATAACATGAATCTTTGCTCAAAATTGAAAAAAAGTGTCCGCCATTTTGAACTATTTTATTACAGGTCCGATTGCTATCAAAATTGATATTTGAGAGACTCTTGTACCATATAACATGAATCTTTGCACAAAATTGAAAAGTGTCCGCCATTTTGATCTATTTTGTTACTGGTCCGATTGCTATCAAAATTGCTATTTGAGATACTCTTGGACCATATAACATGAATCTTCGCTCAAATTTGAAAAAAAAAGTGTCCGCCATTTTGAACTATTTTGTTACTGGTCCGATTGCTAACAAAATTGTGATTTGAAGGCCTTGGGATTCCAAAACACCAATCTTCTCTTAAAATCCCAAAAAAGTGTCAACCATTTTGAACTATTTTGTTAAAATTCCGATTGCTCTCAAAATTGATATTTGAGAAACTCTTGGACCATATAACATGAATCTTTGCTCAAAATTGTAAAGTGTCCGCTATTTTGAACTATTTATTACAGGTCCGATTGCTATCAAAATTGAAATTTGAGAGACTCTTGTACCATATAACATGAATCTTTGCACAAAATTGAAAAAAAGTGTCTGCCATTTTGTTCTATTTTGTTACTGGTCCGATTGCTATCAAAATTGATATTTGAGAGACTCTTGGACCATATAACATTATTCTTCGCTCAAAATTGATAAAAAGTGTCCGCCATTTTGAACTATTTAGTTACTGGTCCGATTGCTCGCAAAATTGAGATTTGAGAGGCCTTGGGATTACAAAACTCGAATCTTTTTTCAAAATTCAAAAAAGTGTCCGCCGTTTTGAATTATTTTGTAACTGGTCTGATTGCTCACAAATTTGATATTTGAGAGACTCTTGTACCATATAACATGAATCTTTGCTCAAAATTGAAAACAAGTGTCCGCCATTTTGAACTATTTTATTACAGGTCCGATTGCTATCAAAATTGATATTAGAGAGACACTTGTAGTACCATATAACATGAATCCGATTGGTGTGAATCAGAATGGTCCGATTGCTCGCAAAATTGAGATTTGAGAGGCCTTGGGATTACAAAACACGAATCTTTTTTCAAAATTCAAAAAAGTGTCCGCCGTTTTGAATTATTTTGTAACTGGTCTGATTGCTCACAAATTTGATATTTGAGAGACTCTTGTACCATATAACATGAATCTTTGCTCAAAATTGAAAAAAGTGTCCGCCATTTTGAACTATTTTATTACAGGTCCGATTACTATCAAAATTGATATTTGAGAGACTCTTGTAACATATAACATTAATCTTTGCTCAAAATTGAAAAAAGTGTCCGCCGTTTTGAATTATTTTGTAACTGGCCTGATTGCTCACAAATTTGATATTTGAGAGACTCTTGTACCATATAACATGAATCTTTGCTCAAAATTGAAAAAAGTGTCCGCCATTTTGAACTATTTTATTACAGGTCCGATTGCTCTCAAAATTGATATTTGAGAGACTCTTGTACCATATAACATGAATCTTTGCTCAAAATTGAAAAAAAGTGTCCGCCATTTTGAACTATTTTATTACAGGTCCGATTGCTATCAAAATTGATATTTGAGAGACTCTTGTACCATATAACATGAATCTTTGCTCAAAATTGAAAAAAATGTCCGCCCTTTTGAACTATTTTATTACAGGTCCGATTGCTATCAAAATTGATATTTGAGCAAAGATTCATGTTATATGGTCCAAGAGTCTCTCAAATATCAATTTTGAGAGCAATCGGACCAGTAACAAAATAGTTCAAAATGGCGGACACTTTTTTTCAATTTTGAGCGAAGATTAATGTTATATGGTCCAAGAGTTTCTTAAATATCAATTTTGAGAGCAATCGGACCAGTAACAAAATAGTTCAAAATGGCGGAAACTTTTTTTTTCAAATTTGAACAAAGATTCATGTTATATGGTCCAAGAGTCTCTCAAATATCAATTTTGATAGCAATCGGACCAGTAACAAAATAGATCAAAATGGCGGACACTTTTTTTCAATTTTGTGCAAAGATTCATGTTATATGGTACAAGAGTCTCTCAAATGTCAATTTTGATAGCAATCGGACATGTAATAAAATTGTTCAAAATGGCGGACAACTTTTTTCAATTTTGAGCAAAGAATCATGTTATATGGTCCAAGCGTCCCTCAAATATCAATTTTGAGAGCAATCGGACCAGTAACAAAATAGTTCAAAATGGCGGACACTTTTTTCAATGTTGAGCAAAGATTCATGTTATATGGTCCAAGTGTCTCTCAAATATCAATTTTGAGAGCAATCGGACCAGTAACAAAATAGTTCAAAATGGCGGACACGTTTTTTTCAATTTTGAGCGAAGATTAATGTTATATGGTCCAAGAGTCTCTGAAATATCAATTTTGAGAGCAATCGGACCAGTAACAAAATAGTTCAAAATGGCGGACACTTTTTTTCAATTTTGAGCAAAGATTCATGTTATGCGGTCCAAGCGTCCCTCAAATATCAATTTTGAGAGCAATCAGACCAGTAACAAAATAGTTCAAAATGGTGGACACTTTTTTTCAATTTTGAGCAAAGAATCATGTTATATAGTCCAAGCGTCCCTCAAATATCAATTTTGAGAGCAATCGGACCAGTAACAAAATAGTTCAAAATGGTGGACACTTTTTTCAATTTTGAGCAAAGAATCATGTTATATGGTCCACGCGTCCCTCAAATATCAATTTTGAGAGCAATCGGACCAGTAACAAAATAGTTCAAAATGGCGGACACTTTTTTCAATTTTGAGCAAAGATTAATGTTATATGGTCCAAGAGTCTCTCAAATATCAATTTTGAGAGCAATCGGACCAGTAACAAAATAGTTCAAAATGGTGGACACTTTTTTTCAATTTTGAGCAAAGAATCGTGTTATATGGTCCAAGAGTCTCTCAAATATCAATTTTGAGAGCAATCGGACCAGTAACAAAATAGTTCAAAATGGCGGACACTTTTTTCAATTTTGAGCGAAGATTAATGTTATATGGTCCAAGAGTCTCTCAAATATCAATTTTGAGAGCAATCGGACCAGTAACAAAATAGTTCAAAATGGCGGACACTTTTTTCAATTTTGAGCGAAGATTCATGTTATGTGGTCCAAGCGTCCCTCAAATATCTTTTTTTATACCATAAAGTCGGTAAACAAGCATACGGTCCGCCTGATGGTAAGCGGTTACCGTAGCCAAAATATCACTATGTATAATATTGCCCTTAGTGATATGATAGGTAATAATGCATTCTAGTGGTGAAAGCTCGGTACAGTAGTTTTTGAGTTTATTGAAATTACAAACAAACAAAACATAAAAAAATACATCTTTTCTTTTATCGTTTTATTATTAGAATATATAAACGGAAGAAAATTCAAACATAAGGCGGCCCTTAGAATATGACAAATTTATCCATTACTTCTAATTGGCATTGATCGATCGTGCCTTTCTAGGGTCGATGATTTCCAGTAGAAGACATTTATTAACTATAACAAAAAAATAAGAATATTTGTCAGCTATAATTCAAAACAGTTACCATTTATCAATATAACTTAACTTACCCTAGTGGTATCAAAAGTGGTAAGAGCGCGCTATAATGCGGGCGATTGTACCAATACTCTCAATCGTAATAATATGTTGGCGAACTTAGCGCGCGGAAAACAGAGCGATACGTCCTCTCTCTGAGACGGCGGAGCCGGGTCTGCCGAGCCGTGGCCTCCGCAATCGATTTATATAGCAGTTTTAAAATATTCGGTATAAAATAATTATAACATTTTTACGGATTTTTTTGATGTAATAATTTTAAGCATTAACTGCTACGTATTAATAAATAGTAATTATGAAGTTTGACATTCGATTTCGATATTAAAAATAGCGCTAAACATCGATAAAAATCTTAATTTTTACGCGGTTTTGTTTTGTCATTTTCATAACAAAAATGTACAAAACGTTATGATGTTATTTATTAAAAAACTAGAAGACAATAAGAACTTTTTAACATGTATTTTTGTATATTTTTGTTTCAAGTACTTTAATACCGATTTGACTGCAAAAACAGCATGTTCCGTAAAATTCAAAAAAGGTCTCTCAAAGAACTACTCCAAACTAAATAACAAATAGTCAATTTAATGTTTTTTCCTATGGGAAAAGTAGAAAAATAAATTTCCTATTGGATTTACGACAACGGAAATGAATAACTATTAATATAACTGAGTAGTTTCACACCGAAAACCTAGAATATTGCGGCATTTTGCGTTATTACATACTAAACGCTCTTAAGTTTCAAGCTTATAAACCCCAGGAATAAGATTTTTATACATAATGCCCCCTTTTCACTCCCTTAAAGGCGAGCGCCTTGCAGCGCGAGTAGAGGTGGCACAGGTAGTAGGTGAGCTGCTCCACCTCGTCGTGCGGGATGGTAATAATGGTAGTACGTACTATGTAAGCGACCTGGCCCTAAGGCAAGCCAAGTGCGCGTAGTAGGTGGGCGTCGGGTATGAGACGGCGCGCATGCAGCGCGAGTAGAGGTGGCACAGGTAGTAGGTGAGCTGCTCCACCTCGTCGTGCGGGATGGTAATAATGGTAGTACGTACTATGTAAGCGACCTGGCCCTAAGGCAAGCCAAGTGCGCGTAGTAGGTGGGCGTCGGGTATGAGACGGCGCGCATGCAGCGCGAGTAGAGGTGGCACAGGTAGTAGGTGAGCTGCTCCACCTCGTCGTGCGGGATGGTAATAATGGTAGTACGTACTATGTAAGCGACCTGGCCCTAAGGCAAGCCAAGTGCGCGTAGTAGGTGGGCGTCGGGTATGAGACGGCGCGCATGCAGCGCGAGTAGAGGTGGCACAGGTAGTAGGTGAGCTGCTCCACCTCGTCGTGCGGGATGGTAATAATGGTAGTACGTACTATGTAAGCGACCTGGCCCTAAGGCAAGCCAAGTGCGCGTAGTAGGTGGGCGTCGGGTATGAGACGGCGCGCATGCAGCGCGAGTAGAGGTGGCACAGGTAGTAGGTGAGCTGCTCCACCTCGTCGTGCGGGATGGTAATAATGGTAGTACGTACTATGTAAGCGACCTGGCCCTAAGGCAAGCCAAGTGCGCGTAGTAGGTGGGCGTCGGGTATGAGACGGCGCGCATGCAGCGCGAGTAGAGGTGGCACAGGTAGTAGGTGAGCTGCTCCACCTCGTCGTGCGGGATGGTAATAATGGTAGTACGTACTATGTAAGCGACCTGGCCCTAAGGCAAGCCAAGTGCGCGTAGTAGGTGGGCGTCGGGTATGAGACGGCGCGCATGCAGCGCGAGTAGAGGTGGCACAGGTAGTAGGTGAGCTGCTCCACCTCGTCGTGCGGGATGGTAATAATGGTAGTACGTACTATGTAAGCGACCTGGCCCTAAGGCAAGCCAAGTGCGCGTAGTAGGTGGGCGTCGGGTATGAGACGGCGCGCATGCAGCGCGAGTAGAGGTGGCACAGGTAGTAGGTGAGCTGCTCCACCTCGTCGTGCGGGATGGTAATAATGGTAGTACGTACTATGTAAGCGACCTGGCCCTAAGGCAAGCCAAGTGCGCGTAGTAGGTGGGCGTCGGGTATGAGACGGCGCGCATGCAGCGCGAGTAGAGGTGGCACAGGTAGTAGGTGAGCTGCTCCACCTCGTCGTGCGGGATGGTAATAATGGTAGTACGTACTATGTAAGCGACCTGGCCCTAAGGCAAGCCAAGTGCGCGTAGTAGGTGGGCGTCGGGTATGAGACGGCGCGCATGCAGCGCGAGTAGAGGTGGCACAGGTAGTAGGTGAGCTGCTCCACCTCGTCGTGCGGGATGGTAATAATGGTAGTACGTACTATGTAAGCGACCTGGCCCTAAGGCAAGCCAAGTGCGCGTAGTAGGTGGGCGTCGGGTATGAGACGGCGCGCATGCAGCGCGAGTAGAGGTGGCACAGGTAGTAGGTGAGCTGCTCCACCTCGTCGTGCGGGATGGTAATAATGGTAGTACGTACTATGTAAGCGACCTGGCCCTAAGGCAAGTCAAGTGCGCGTAGTAGGTGGGCGTCGGGTATGAGACGGCGCGCATGCAGCGCGAGTAGAGGTGGCACAGGTAGTAGGTGAGCTGCTCCACCTCGTCGTGCGGGATGGTAATAATGGTAGTACGTACTATGTAAGCGACCTGGCCCTAAGGCAAGCCAAGTGCGCGTAGTAGGTGGGCGTCGGGTATGAGACGGCGCGCATGCAGCGCGAGTAGAGGTGGCACAGGTAGTAGGTGAGCTGCTCCACCTCGTCGTGCGGGATGGTAATAATGGTAGTACGTACTATGTAAGCGACCTGGCCCTAAGGCAAGCCAAGTGCGCGTAGTAGGTGGGCGTCGGGTATGAGACGGCGCGCATGCAGCGCGAGTAGAGGTGGCACAGGTAGTAGGTGAGCTGCTCCACCTCGTCGTGCGGGATGGTAATAATGGTAGTACGTACTATGTAAGCGACCTGGCCCTAAGGCAAGCCAAGTGCGCGTAGTAGGTGGGCGTCGGGTATGAGACGGCGCGCATGCAGCGCGAGTAGAGGTGGCACAGGTAGTAGGTGAGCTGCTCCACCTCGTCGTGCGGGATGGTAATAATGGTAGTACGTACTATGTAAGCGACCTGGCCCTAAGGCAAGCCAAGTGCGCGTAGTAGGTGGGCGTCGGGTATGAGACGGCGCGCATGCAGCGCGAGTAGAGGTGGCACAGGTAGTAGGTGAGCTGCTCCACCTCGTCGTGCGGGATGCCGCCGTCGTTGCACACCGCGTGGTACCGCGTCGGCCGCGCCGTGCCCTTTATAGCTTGGTGGGAAACCTGACAACAATAAAAACAAAAAATATATTTCTGTGACTTGATGCTAAATGTTTGGGGGATATCTATTGCTTCCCACGAATACAAATTATAGTCAATACTTATGTATGATCACACGTTTAATTCAGTGCTTACAAATTGGTTTTTATAGGTTAACAATATCTAATGACACGTCTTGCATTTATGAATGACAGTTTCGTAGAAGGGCCTCGTGGAGGCGAGGCGCGGGGAGGAGGGCGCTGGGCAAGAGCCCACGTCGTAGGCGATTATTAGTGATGCGCCGGAACATCCTCCGGGGCCTTGGAAGTCCTGTCTTCCAAAGGATTATCTTCATTAGGATTAGCTTCCATAGGGTCCAGAAGTGGACAGAGGTACTTGATCCCTCGTCGGAAGGTGCCCGTTGCAGTCTTCAATTCAGCAACTCTGTTGACACCATCCTTGCCTGGGAACATAGAGGTAATTCTTCCCAGTTTCCAACTCATGGGAGGTGCATTGTCCTCTTTAAGAAGCACTAGATCTCCGGCTTGTATGGGTTTGCATGGAGTACGCCATTTGTGTCTTTGCTGAAGTTCTGCTATATATTCCGTCTGCCAGCGATTCCAAAAATGCTGTCGAAGTGCTTCTAGTCGCTGAAATCGATCCAATCTATTAATGTTGGTATTTGTTAGGTCTGAAGACAATATCGATGTCAGCGGCCGTCCAATCAGGAAGTGCCCTGGGGTTAAGGATTGAAGGTCATTGGGAGATGAGGATAGAGGACACAGTGGTCTGCTATTTAGAATAGCTTCTATTTGGCTGAAAATCGTTGCTAATTCTTCGAACATGAGATGGGAGCTACCTAAAACACGTTTTAAATGAAACTTAGCCGACTTAACAGCAGCCTCCCATAGTCCCCCGAAGTGCGGAGCATATGCCGGTTGAAAGTTGAATTTAATTTGTTCTCCCGAGGAGAAAGCGCAAATGTCACCAGCGTGAGACGTCAAAAAATCTGATATTTCCTTCGAAGCACCAACGAAATTACGGCCATTGTCGCAGAATATCTCTAATGGCTTCCCTCTGCGAGAGATAAATCGACGAAGTGACAAAATGAAAGCTTGCGTTGATAATTCGCTTACGGCTTCTAAATGAACGCATTTATACCTAAAACAGATGAAAATGCCCAAATAGCATTTACTTATTTTACATCCTCTACCCTTCCTATCAGTTATTAGGAATGGACCAGCAAAGTCGACGCCAGCAGTAACAAATGGGAAGTCGGCATTCACTCGTTGTTCAGGTAACATACCCATGATAGGAGTAAGCGTTTTTCCACTAGCCCTTCTGCATGTGACGCATTGTCTGGCAGTACTGCGAGCGAGATCTCTACCAGCTACTGGCCAAACAAATTCTCTAACTGAAGCCAAAAGCAGCTGTGGACCAGCGTGTAGAAGACGAATGTGTTGCTGTTGAAACAATAATTTTGTTAGTTTGTGTTTTCCATGTATCAACATAGGGTGACGTTTTTCGTATGAATAACAAGAATTTTCAAGTCGTCCACCAACCCTAATTATGCCATTATTGTCTAAAAACGGGCTTAATGAAATTATGGAACTTGTCGAGCCGATTTCCCTCTTAGATTTGAGAATATCTAGCTCCTTTCGAAAAGATTCCATTTGAGACATCTTCACTAAGCATTCGAAAGATTTTTTAAGCTCATCAGGCTGTAAGATATCAACATTTTTATTATTAGGGTTTTTACAATTATTGATAAATCGAAGCATATACGCAAATAAACGTTGTAAAAATGCCAATTTGGAGTATTTATCAAAATTTATTATTGATTGCTTAATATTTTCAGGAGTGATTTACTTTAATTTCGGGTAAGTTAATTGATTCAGTGCATTTATTTAACCTGGCGGGCCATGAAGGTTCAGACAGCTGTAAAAATGAGGGCCCGTTCCACCATAAACTGCACTTTTCAATTTTATTTGCATCTGCACCGCGGGTTGCTAGGTCGGCAGGATTTTGATCAGTTGGAACGTGGCGCCACTCAGACTCCTCGGTGAGCTCTAAAATAACACTAACTCTATTGGCAACAAATGTTTCTAATTTATCATATCTCATGTTTAGCCATGAGATCGCAATGGATGAATCCGTCCAAAATACCTTGCGCACAATAACACATCGCAAAGTGCGACATACGGCGCCCGCAAGCTGTGCTCCTAGGAGGCATGCGCACAGTTCTAACCGAGGTATGGTAGTCGGCTTCACCGGTGCCACTCTAGCCTTAGCGCATAGAAGTCGCACTGTGACGTCACCCTGGTCATTAACAGACTTAAGAAAAATACAAGTGGCGTATGCGTGTTTTGATGCATCGCAAAAACAATGTAGTTCAATATGATTGGAATGTTTACTTAGGGCATGCCTGGGAATACGTAAGGTATATAAGTATTTCATGTTATTCACGAAAGAATTCCATGACTGACGTATGTTATCTGAGACTGGTTCATCCCAGTCAAATTTTTCTTGCCATAGTTTCTGAATTAAAATTTTGGGTTGAATTGTGATTAAACTCAATAAACCCAATGGATCAAATAGCTTACAGGAATCCGACAATATGGATCGTTTTGTAGGATTTTCCGTTTTCACTTTATAAGAGTTAAGAAAGTGAATACAATCAGCATCTGGATTCCATCCTACACCTAGTATATGTGATGACGAACTAATTATTAAGTTTCCTTGCGTGTTTTGAGACTCGTCTAACAATGAAGATAAATTTGAACGATATTTTCGTAAATTGAAACACCCAGACGATAATGAACTTTCTATGGATTGTTTTATGTATGCTAAGTCACTGACATCGTTACTTCCAGTGAGTAAATCGTCGACTAGGAAATCATTTTTAATGATATTACCTATTCTAGAATCGATGCATTCATCACCCAATTGCCATAAGCAGCGAGTGCTTAAAAAACTTGAACTTGCGTAACCATAGGTAACTGTATTTAATTTTAATATTTGTAATGGATCTGAATCTTTAGTACGCCATAATATTAATTGCAAGTTGCGATGAGGCTCTTGCATATACACCTGCCTATACATTTTTTCTATATCACCTGATAAAACATATGTATACTGGCGAAATCTTAGTAAAATATTAAATAATAAATCTTGTATATGAGGTCCGACCATTTGTATATCATTTATGGAATAACCAGAGGTGGTCTTTGAACTTCCATTGAACACTACCCTCAGCTTTGTTGACTCACTAGTCGGCTTCAATACAGCATGATGTGGAATAAAGAAGTGATACTCTGACCCTGAACTGTTAGACTCTGACAAATGCCCGAGATCAGAGTATTCTTGAATAAAATTTAAATATAATTGTTTGAGTGTTGGATTTTTTTTAAAGCGTTTCTCTAATGCAAGAAATTGTCTCTTGGCTTGTTTGTATGAATCACCTAAGGAATCGGGCTCTGCTAGAAGGGGTAGCTTTACATAAAACCTGCCCTCCTCATCACGATAGGTATTATCAACAAAATTAATTTCACACTCAATCTCCTTGTCAGATTGTTGTCTGACCGACTGAGGAATCTGTTCCAATTCCCAGAATTTTGTTAGATTTTTATTTAAAGATTCATTGGAGACATTGATACTATCACCATCAACAGTAATATGATTACATTGCACGTAACTATTTGATGTATTCGTTAACAATGGGCCTGCCAATATCCATCCTAATTTCGTTTTGCGCACGACAGGTTGGTCGGGGCCAAGATGAATTTGTTCTGATTCTATTAGAGACCAAAATATATCAGCGCCTATCAACATATCTATTGGAGCAGACTGATTGAAAGAAGGATCTGCAAGTTTTATGTTGCAGGGTAAATGTAGTGATGAGATGTCTATTGGTTTATTTGGTATGTTACCCGAAATTTGTGGTAGGACAAGGCAACATAATTCTATTTCAAATTTATTTGTTTGTGATTGCATTTTAATTAAACAACGTTCTAATGCATTTGATGAGTGAACATTACCTACACCTAGTATTTGGACCCTAGTTGGCTGAGGAGTCAGCTGAAGTTCCGATTTTAACCGATCTGTAATTAACGAACTCTGACTCCCGCTGTCTAGCAGTGCCCGAATAATTAAATGCTTATTTGTAGATGGGTTGTATATTTTTACTTGTGCTGTTGAAAGCAAAACACCACTACGAGAAGTAACAGACATACTGAGTAAATTGTCACCGGCTACCTGTTCACATTCAGCGTCACTATCCGAAGCGGTAGTATGTACATTCGAGGTACCAAACGTCTCAGACGAACTTTCGTGTAACAGTGTATTGTGCATCTTTTGGCAAAGAGAACAAGGACCTAACCTGCACTGACGAGATGAGTGGCCCTTACGCAAACAGTTCAGGCACAACCTCAACCGGACAACTTCGGATACTCTTTCCTTGACAGGCTTCCCCAGGAATGAAGAGCAATCGTACAAGCGATGGCTGCCACTATTACACAAATGGCACGCGGGAACCGACGATGGACCAGGACCGGCTGAAATAGGAAATGACCTTATTTGCGACTTTTCAGATTTATGATTATGGCGTTCAGCTTTATTAGTTTGGATGGATTCTAATATGTCTGCTCGAGACTTAAGAAAGCTAAAGAAGTCCTTTAATGTTGGTTGCTTGCTTAAGCTGTTTTTGTACTCTTCCCATTTGAAACTAGTACTGCCATCGAGTTTGCCTGATGACAAATGAACAACTAAGGTATCCCAATGTTCAGTTGGTTCACCGAGCGTATTTAGAGCACGTAAGTTTTTAGAAACATGATCTATTAAAAATCTCAAATCCTTGGCTGAATTACTGCGTATAGACTGAGTGCTACATAGTGAATTTAAGTGATTGTTAATTAACTGTTTTTCATTATTATACCTCTCGCAGAGGAGACGCCAGGCTTCCTCGTAATTTACAGCACTTACTCCCAGATTACTAATGACATTTGAGGCCTCTCCCTGCAGGTAAGAATTTAGATAGTGAAATTTGTGAATCGGTTCGATTTTATCATTTTTATGAATTAATGAAGTGAATGTGTCTCTAAATTCTAGCCAATTGAAATAAGTTCCATCGAAGCTCGCAATTTTTATGACTGGAAGCTTAAAACTCACCGATTGGTTATTGTCATGATTGCAAGAGTGACTGCATGCTGACTTGAGAGACTCTTGTGAATGATCTTTGGTTTGCGTCTGATGCTTTTCTAAAAACAGTTGAGTTTGGGCGATGAGACTTGAAAAATCATTTTCAAATTCCTCACGCAAGTCAAGCTCATTTTCTAAATCATTTGAATTTAAAATTTCTATTTGTGACTGCAAATCATCAAAGGCAAAAGACAGATCTCGAAATTTCTCAAACCGTTGTGACAAAGTGTACACATCAGTGGGTGTACTTTTACTTGCTTCAGTTAAACTCAATAAAAACCTTTTATATTTTGTGATACGGCCTTTGATGGAACTTCTCTTTGTATTAAGATCCTTTATATTGATATTAACGTTTGAAGATGGTACGTTTAAATGTATATTCTCCAATGGTGACTTTGGAGCACGATCAGATTGAGACATTTTAATTAATTTTATTGTAAAAGAAACTTACTGCAAACGAACACGAAATACAAACAAAATATTGAAGTTAACAGTCCAATGACATGAAACCCGCGCGGGTATCGCGTTAGGTTAATTTAAGTACGATACTTACGTAAATTTTATCAATCCGGCAACACTCCGTGCACTTTCACTGTCAATCGGCCGGCTGTTGTCAGCGAAAACAATAAACCGGGCTGGGCGCGGCGACACACGGCGCAACTGCGCATACGTTGATATGTATGTACGAAATTCAGAGATAAGTTAAATTAATATAATGAATACTTTAGTTAAATATATGTTGGGTATAAGAAAAATATGTGTACCTAATAAATAGTACACTATGAATGTTGGTTTCTTAAATAATTTGTAGTGAAAATATGCAGTTTGAACTGAGGTTTAGGTGAAGAAATGCAATGATGAACTTCTTTTATGAATGTTTGAAGGCTTTTAGGGACGAGTATAAGCATAGCAACTTGCTATCTTGCATTTAATTTAAATGCAATGCGTGGCAAAATGGGTTGCGTTAATCTATAAATTAGCAAAGAAAATAAGATGTGTATAGTTTGAAAGAGATTAGCAACACACTTCAGAGGAAGGAAGGAAATAGGCAGGAATATAGAAGGCGGTGCACTTCCCTTATATTGAACCGTGGCTGCGGGGTGATCCTTATTGCTGTTGCGGATCGGCGCCGGCGGGCTCCAAACAATGAGATGATTTTTCACAATATTCCTCCGTATATATAAGCACTTTAATCCGCTGTTTACGTTCGATTCTTCAGAGATAACACAAAATAGCTCAGGCGTAGACACTGGTCGAGAGCTCGCACGTCGCTGCGGTGGCAGCTTATGCGTTTCCAAAATGGTGTCGATCGTTTTGTGTCGATCGTCTTTGGCGTTTTGTTGCGTAAAATACGTAGAAAACTTGCTTGAAATCACGTCGGGGTCACCAATGTTTGGGGGATATCTATTGCTTCCCACGAATACAAATTATAGTCAATACTTATGTATGATCACACGTTTAATTCAGTGCTTACAAATTGGTTTTTATAGGTTAACAATATCTAATGACACGTCTTGCATTTATGAATGACAGTTTCGTAGAAGGGCCTCGTGGAGGCGAGGCGCGGGGAGGAGGGCGCTGGGCAAGAGCCCACGTCGTAGGCGATTATTAGTGATGCGCCGGAACAACGGCCAAAGTGCGTTTTTGGGAAAACTGAGATTTGACTACCAAATTATTGAAAAAGTGTTATATTTTATTTTAATTAGGTATTTAATTTTTAGCTCTATACACTATTACGTTCACTTAGGCTAGGAAATCGGACGGAATCTCTCCCTGTCAGCAGTCGTATCAGCGATGCTAAGCGGGGATACGGCGTGGAGGGCCGTAGCCTCCTTCTGCGAGACCGTAATGGTTCAGAAGGAGGCTGTTCCGGGCGGGCGGGATCGGTCTTCCGATCTGTCCCGATTCCGCCCGGAGACGACGTCACCAAGCCGCGGCCGTGCCTCGTGACTGCCCTCCTGCCCTGTAGCTCGGGCTAGAACAGCTACGGTTTTCCCCTGCCTGTCGTAAAAGGCGACTAAACGGGGCCTTCGGAGTCGTGGTCAATCAGAACGGGGGCTCTGCGCGCCCAGAAGCGACACCAAGGAGGACGATGGTTCGACGTGGTCACGACTCATCGTGCGATAGCACAGCGAGGGTGCTGGGAGAAGTGTCACACTTCCCCCGGGACGAGCTATCTAAGCGCCGCGCGTGGAGTCCCCCTCTCTACAGTGCAGATGGCGACCATCGCGCGGTTTTAGCCGGTACAAGTCCGGCATAACCTGGCCTGGACCGGCGGTTATTACATCACCCCGAAAACCAATGACAAAATAGCATCGGATTTCTGTAAGCGAATCTTCTGACCGCGACCCGCGAGTTTTTACTAGTTACCCGCCTAGCGGGACCCCCAAAAATTCGCTCACTGATTCACTGATTGCCAAAGTAAATACTTCAAAGTTTAGTACTCACTATAATACTTATTATAATAAGTCAATCAAACTCTTTTAAATTTGCAATAAGATATGAAATCGAGCTCTGCCTGTCCCTTCAAAAATATTGATAAAGAATATGCAAGTTATTTTTATAGCCATCATAACCTTTGTAAAATGACACTCATTGGGAATGGTCGGTAACGCGTGAATGGTGTTGTTGAAAAAATTATTCATCAGTTGAGATTTGAAAACGTACCAAATAGAAGTCCAATTCGCGGGCATGTACAATATCAGTATCGACGACTGTACCGGGCTCCACGTTGTTCTTCGTATTTGGTGTCTGGAACAATCTGAAAACAAAATATATTAAAAAAATTTATTTTATTTATTTATTTAAATCAGATAATATTCATCCATAATATTGTTAGTACGTGCTTAAAACTATGTTAGTAGGGAGAATAAACTAAAAAAAACTTTACATTATTACCTAAGATTAACAAGTCCGACCCTGGACCCCATGTGCAAGGTGTTCCAGTGTCGCACAACTGGACAGTCGCATCTGTATAGTACGTTGTTTAGGAGGCTGCTAGTACTGTCCCGCAGTCGACGCATCAGGGAGGCCACTCTTTTTCTTAATATGGCTTGAAAACAATATATATTGGCTTCAGTAAACATCCCCGATGCGCTGCAGTAACGGGGCAACCCCAGCAGCATCCTAAACCCGTTATTATATTGGATACGCAGGGCATTGAAAGATCTGCAAGAATAATTAACCCACAGGCTGCAGGTGTAAAATGATTGGCATTATGTTTTGAAAAGGGTCCTCTTGACATATTTATTACACCGTGCAAACCTGCGAGCCAGCATATTGCATCTCACAGCCAATGCCCTGCGCTCCCTCTCCATATCGAGATCGTCTGAGAGATCCTCGGTGACCCAGTGTCCCAGGTATTTAAATTTGGTGACTCTACTTAGGGCGAGTCCCCCGAGTTTGACTGGAGGGACATATTTAGGCAATTTACTCCCGGCCTTGAATATAAGTAGTTCACTTTTTTTCATATTATACCTGAGACCATGAGCCTCCGCGTACCTCTCACACATCTCGAGTAGGATCTCAAGAGCCCTGATCGATGGGCTCAGCAAAACCATATCATCAGCGTAGCTGATGTTGTTTACAGTTGTTCCATCGATAGAACAACCGACACCTGCTTCGCTGAGCTCACCGATCAACCGATTCACATAAAGGTTGAAGAGCCTCGGTGAGGTGAGACGACCTTGTCTGACACCACACTCCAACCTATACTCCGTCGAGTATGATCCCGCCCACTTCACACGGTTCGTTTGGTTTTGATACCAGTAGCTCAAGAGTGAAACAATCTCCTTAGGAGTACTCGTCTCACTCCGAAGCCTATCCCATAAGACATTGTACGAGACCAGATCAAATGCCTTCGACAAGTCCAAAAAACATGCATATACGGGTGTTTTTCTCGTAGTATAGTACTGAACAGTATGCTTGAGTCGTAATATGGCAGTTTCTGTTGAAAGTCCAGGTCTAAACCCGAACTGACCTTCATGCAGATGAATGTGTTGATCGAGTTGACGATCAAGCAAACCATCCAGCACGTTGGCCACCACAGTAGCCAACGAGATTGGACGGTAATTGTTCTTGTCAGAGGCATACCCCGTCCCATTTTTTTAAATAGGTACAACGATGGTTTTCATAAGCTCCGGAGGAAGATAAGCATGAGATATGCATAAGCTATACAACAAAGCAAGAACCCGTGGCAAATGAACACCTGCATACTGCAAATGCTCGACGCTGAGATCATCATCATATAAAGATAGATTTTTAATTTAGATAATAACACGTGAAATTTCATAACAATATTAATTTATGTGCACTGCATGGTTGTCCATTTTGACTTTGAAGAATGTCATAGAAAAATTAACCTTATTGCTTAACAATAAGGTTTATCAAAAGGCTACTTGAAATAAATATACCTTATTCGGATCGGAGCGTCTTCAACGAAAAGTAGCTGACGAAAAAGCCGCAGCAGAACAGAGCGGCAGTCCAAAAGAGGGTCAAAACCAGACGAAACGCATAGGAGCCTTCAAAAAATTCATTGGGGCAGTAGTAAAGGGGGTGAAATCAAAAATGTTTAAACGACCAGCACAACCATCTGCTGCGGTGAAAGAATTTGTGAGGAAGCCCCCGCCATGCCCAAAACAACCAAAAGCAACAATGACGAGAGCCAACATGGGGCAGGTCATCCCACCTACTCAAACACTAGACCACACAAAAAACGCACATCAAACGGCACAACTAGCTGCCGCAGTGGAGGAGTTTGTGAGGAGGCCCCCTCCTGGTCCAAGACAAAAAATTGCAACCAGAACGAGAGCCGACATGGGGCAGGTCATCCCACCTACTCGAATACCAGCGACGGGGACAGTAGACCACGCATTAAACGCTTTTCTCGAGTTTATAGCAATCACAAGAGCGACCAAGCAGGTCAATTTTGAGACTTGTAAAAGCATCCTAGAGGCCTTCCAAAACCAGAACCTAAGTTTGTTGAAGGTTAGACTCGAGGAAGCAGATGCTGCCATATACAACAACGAAACATCCCAAGTCCTCATGGGGAAAATGTCTGGGAGTTATATGGCGGCATATAATGCGACAAGTGGCTTCGTGACCCTAGTCGAAGGGGAGACTCTAGAGGATGGCCTACCAGAATTCTACACTCCACAAAACGACCCCATAGTAGTCACCGCCCGTTGCACAAAGATCATGCTGGACGATAAGTTCCTGGAAATGGCGAAAACCATCTCAGGCACTCTTGGTCCTGGAGCATCATGGGAAAAATGGGTGGTACCAAAAATAAAATGGGTGAATGGGGTCCCCGGATGCGGCAAAACGACATGGGTAGTAAGAAACTTCGATGAGGAGAAGGAAGTTATAATCACCACCACAATCGAGGCAGCAAAAGACCTTCGCGAAAAAATAACACCCCGCGTAGGAGAAGCTGCAGCCAAGACCAAAGTGCGGACAATGGCTTCCGTGCTAGCTAATGGATTCAAAGAGCCGAAAAGTTGTAACCGCCTAACGGTTGACGAGGCTCTAATGAACCACTTCGGATCCATTATTTTGGCAACTCGGCTGTCTGGTGCTAGCGAAATTGTCCTCATCGGAGATATCAACCAACTACCCTATATTGACAGAGACAATCTGTTCAATATTCAGTACAACAGACCAAACCTGGTAGCCAACATCAGCCAGGAGTTGTTATGCACGCATCGGAACCCAATGGATGTAGCGTATGCCCTAAATGAGATATACTCAGGTATATACTCCTCAAAACACCACGTACACTCCCTGAAGCTGAAGAGGTACACAGACGCGCAAATACCTAGCACCCTCCCAAACACCTTATTCCTGGTTCACACCCAGGAAGAAAAGGCATCCCTTACCAACCAGGGATACGGGGCTGCCACGGGCTCACGCGTCCTTACCATACATGAAGCTCAGGGATCTACGTACGAGTCGGTAATCATTCTCCAAACAAGACCAAAAAGGTTGCAAATCCACGAGAGTGTACCGCATGCGGTCGTAGCAGTGTCGCGTCACACTGTCAGCTGTGTATATTACACAGATGACAGTGATGACGCCATAGGTAGGTTCGCAAAACGGGCGATGGCAGCAACAACCGACCAAATCCTCTCTCAAAACCTAAAAATGGCCATGAAAAATAGAGACAATAATGTCGTAGAAGCTCAAATACGCGCGGGGATTTCCTCCGGGGCAAACAAGCAAGCAAACTAGACTGTAAAATGCAAACTGTAGAAAATATAAGTAACAAGTTTAATATTATATTATAAATCAAAATAATAACAATAGTAATATGTAGTGTAAATAGGTATTGTAATAAACACATAAAAGTTAATAATATGTATCCTAGATAGTATAAATTAACACAGTATATATATAGTATGTATAAAAGTAATGAATATAAATGTATTAGAATAATTTATTTATTGCGCGGACCAAGATGTCCAAATTGTGAAAATGTAAAAGAAAAAAAAAAAATTTGTAAAACTTAATCTAAAAAGAGTACGAACCACGTGTCTGTAGTAAGTAGTTTAAATCAATAAAAAAAAAAATATACCTTATTTAACATACCTAGTATGGTGTCGTTTTTGTACAAGCAAAAACAGCACTTCTGGTTTTTTGTTACTTCCCGTCATTCTCTGGTAAGCCCTGTGTACTCCTGTCAGCTCGCTGTTCATTACCTAGAAAGTAGGTTTATTCAGTTAAGACTATGGGCGTAACGAGAAGGGGTTCAGGGGAGGGGGCTGCTTTATTTATATTTAAAAAAAAGCAAAAGTGTGAGTTGGACTCGCGCACCGAGAGTTTCGTACAGACTTATAATAATAATAAGCCTTTATTGCTGTAACTTATGCATAGTATAACATTAAAACTATAATACTTATTTCTATTGACAATATTAACTAATTGTTTCGGCAACCGGTTTTTATTTTACAGCTTGTCCTTCGACAAAGGCGTAAAGGCTCCTCCAAAGCTTTCCATTTTGTCCTGTCTTTTGCAGTGCGTGTCCATTCTGGACCAGCAATCTTTTTCATGTCGTCTTCCCAACGTTTAGTTTGTCTACCTTTGTTCCTTTTAGTATCTCGTGGGTACCATTCTGTTACCAATCTCGTCCACTTCTCTTTTCCTTCCCTTAACATGTGTCCTGTCCATCTCCATTTCAGGCGTTTGTAGACGGTAAGTATGATTTTAAATTTTTTAATTTCGTACAGACTTGTAGGTATGTAAATAGTTCATTCATCACGAGAATCGAGTCTCGAAATTTTTTCCCCTTTTTTTCGATTATGTAACTTTTTAATGTTATCTAACTACAAATTTACGGTTTTAGGATATTTCCATTATTTGTGCTACATGGCTTTGCTTCTTACCAAAATTCATGATTCTAGGTAAACGGGTACCCTTCAGATTGTGGTTCCCTTGTGATCGTCAAAACATTTGGCATAAACGGCCGTATCCTTTGATTGCTTTGACTTAGAAGTTAAATTTTTTCACTGCTCCAAGGGATTATAGACCTGAGTATTTGGTATTAATTTCAGCTTGTTATCTCCACGCGTTTCTGAGAAATAGGGTCTTTACAGACGGACAGAAAGACAACAAAATGTAATAGGTTCCGTTTTCTTTTCTTTTGATTTGTTCTATGTTAGTTTATACAATAAAGAATATTTCATTCATTCATTCATTCTTTTGAGCTACGGCAGCTAAAAATGAGTTTAGTTATTCATTTGTTTGTAACCTCTTGACGCCTCGACGGCACAATCAATCGTGATGAAATTTGGCATGTAGGTAAATCATAACCTCAAGAACGCGGAGGGAAAACTAGATACAACATAACACCAAAAAAAATAATGTCATAAGTTTCAAACAAAGAATTTAAAACGTCCAGAAGGATAGTCGCCTCTATGGGAACATGACATAAACAAGCCAGAATTGACAGTATTTGACAGTCTGTGTAGTTTGCAGATAAAAATATTTTCCCCTAAATGGGGGAATTTATAAATTTCGGTCAGGAGATTTTTATTATTACTAACTAAATATTACATATACATAAGTACTATTATACAAGCAATATTTGTATATAATATATATCCTATACCATTAAATGTACAATATTTGTATGTTTGGAGATATCTAGAAAACGGCTCTAACGATTTTGATGAAATTTACTATATGGTTTTTTTTTTCTTTTTTTTTTTCTCCCAATTTATTGCAGCAATCTGTCACATTAAAGGACATTCAGCTGCTTCGCGTGTCAATATTATGGGTTGATTTTGGGCACGTCCATCGATGAGCCCAGATTTATTACACTAAGTTGTCTTGTGGTAAGATTCTTTTCAATCTACGACTTTGCAATCCTTTTGACATTAATGTATTAGCTAGATGGTTGGGGTGTATATCAATTCTTTTTTTGTATGACTTGGTCATCACAGCGATTTCCTCTTTCACAGGCCGTATATCGAGGTCTCTATGTAGTGTGTCATTTGTTACATACCACGGGGCATCTGTTAATATTCTCAGCATTTTAGATTGGAATCGTTGGATTATCTCTATGTTTGAGTGAGATGCTGTTCCCCACAGCTGTATGCCATATGTCCATATTGGCTTTATTATGGCTTTGTACAGTAAAGTCTTATTGCAAAGGCTAAGCTGGGACTTTTTGCTTAGTAACCAGTACATTTTGCGGAGTTGGAGAACAAGCTGCTTGCGTTTGGTAAAGATATGGTGTTTCCAGGTAAGTCGTCTGTCCAGATGGAGGCCTAAGTATCTAACTTTGTCAGCTTGAGGCACCTGAACTGAATTAAGTAAGACTGGTGAACAGGTTTCTCGCCTAGTTGTGAATGTCATGTGGACCGATTTGGTTTCATTGGCTCTGATTTTCCACTTCTTTAGCCACGCTTCTATTTTGTTTAGGCTGGATTGTAATATGCCTGAAGCTATATGTGGATCAGTGTGCGAGGCTAGTATGGCTGTATCATCCGCAAAAGTCCCAGTTGTAGTGTTTTCGCAAATAGGGAGATCTGACGTGTGCAGTAGATATAGTACTGGGCCCAAAACACTACCCTGAGGAACTCCAGCAGATATTGGGTGAAGGCAAGTCGATTCTTCTCCATGCTTGACTATAAAACCTCGACCGCACAAATAGGATCTTAGAACAAAGTAAAGCTCAGCGGGAAGGTTTTTTTTGAGCTTGTATAGCAACCCCTCATGCCAAACTTTATCGAAAGCTTGTGATATGTCTAGAAATACTGCAGAACAGTATTCTTTATTTTCAAAGGATTGGTGAATCTCACTAACCAGTCTATGAACCTGTTCGATTGTACCATGTCTATGGCGAAAACCAAACTGGTGATCAGGAATAAGTTCCTTTTGTTCTGTGATAGGTAGCAACCTAGCCAAGAGTAATGTTTCAAAGATCTTAGACGGGATTGGCAAAAGACTGATAGGTCTGAACGATTTGGGGTCTTCTGGTATTTTTCCTGGCTTTAAGATCATTTTGATTTGAGCTATTTTCCATTGTGGTGGCACAAACGCTTGCAGAAGTATAGCGTTAAACAATTGGGTTAGGTAGACGAGTCCCACACCTGGGAGTTCTTTTAGGACTTTGCCTGTTATGAGGTCGTATCCCGGCGCTTTATTAGAATGTATCTTCTGTATTGCCTGTTTTACTTCCTTCTTAGATATCTTAAAGGAATCTCCTGAGGGAAAAGTTGTTAAACAAGGCGTGTACAGTTCTTGTATTACTTCTTCAACATGTTCCGGGGGGCCGTCATATGGATTAGGAGAAAAAACGACCATCAGGTGACCAGCAAAAGTAGCTGCTTTCTCGCTGTCACTTCTAGCCCAGTTTCCATTCGGCTTCCGCAGCGGAGGTTCAATAAATGCTGGTTGTTTCAGTTTTTTTGTCACCTTCCATAATGAATAATTAGATGCTGCAGTTGCATCTAAGTTTTTCAATAGAGTTTGTACACTGTCATTATTTTCATTGCGTAGAATAGTTTTCAGTTTCTTTGTTTCATAATTCAATCGCTTTTTTATATTCGGACATCTATTCTGTTGCCATAGTTTCCGGAGGTATCGTTTCTGTGCAACTTTCTTTTGAATTGATTTGGAAAATCTCTCAGATTGACTATTATTGTTGATAATGGGTGTAGAATTCCATGCTGCATTTTGTACAGTTTCATTAAAGAATTCTACAGCTTGAATTATATCTTCATGTGATTTCAATTTAATTTGAGTGCTAAGGGATTCGTTAATCAGGAATCGAAAGAGATCCCAGTTTGTTTTTTTATTGTGCAGTGTACAAGCCATTGGTTTTGGTATAACTTTTGAGTCCACCATTATTATGATGGGACTGTGGTCTGATGAAAGTTCAAGATTCGACTCACATTTAATATAGTTTCTATGTATACCCTTTATGATGCAGAAATCTATCAAATCAGGCAGTTTTTTTGGATCCGTCGGCCAGTATGTTGGGCTACCAGTTGAGACAGTATCTAGTCCGAGGCTTTCAATAGCCCGTAGTAACTCGCGTCCTTTTGTAGTCACAAGTCTTGACCCCCATTGTGTATGCTTAGCATTATAGTCCCCTCCTGCCAAGAACCGACATCCTGGAGTTTTGAGAAATGAGCTATAGTATGATTGTTTAATATTATGTTTAGGGTGGCAGTAAACTGCTGATATTGTGAAGGGACCTTTCCAGTCCTCAACCACAATGTTTGTGGCTTGTACTTCTGGGTCACAAATATTTGTCTCTTTTACTAAAATGTGCCGAACAAATATAACTTCGGTTCGGCGAGTATAGGATCTTTAGGGAAACTAAAAATAACATAAAATTATGTATCTACAACAGTATATAAACGAATAACTATGTGCGACTAATGCATACTAATGTTATCATTATTATGTAAGTATAAAAATCCGTAATGAACTCTAGAATTATTTGGCTATCTGAAATGAATTGAAACGCCAAAAAAATTATAAAATGTCCATTTTAATTAAATTTTGAAGACAGTAATTTTTTTTAAAGAAATTAGTTCACTAAGGACATTTATAATGGCTGCAACATATTTTCCATTTTACTAATAAAAAAACATTTTGAGTCTAAAATAGATGATAAATATATTTATTTATAATCTGTGTTAGCTCTTGTACCAATTAAAAAAAATATAAAATTAATTTTATTTACGAAATCTGGTTGTGCAGATAATATTTAATGAGGAGTTTTCTTATGATACCTCTATGGTCAAAATACCTTTCAAATCGTGAGGTTCGAATTATCAACAGTTTGACCCGTCATTACCCGTATTTTGAACATAAGAAAACTCCTCATTAGAGCAAAATTAATCAGTCACTCGATATCATCTTTTAATAAAATGTGGGAAATTCATTTTCATGTTGTGGCAACCTTCCACAAAACATGGCCGGAAAAGATTTAAAAAAATAAAAACTGGCGGCCCCAAACGTAAATTTCTAAAATAAGTTTTATTAATTAAAAGTTACGAAATCGCAATACTATCACATGGAAGGTTAGTTTTTCCTTGGTTTTTATAAGTGTTGTGACAGTATTTCAATACGCAAGTCGGCATTTTTTATTTAATCAGTACAGCGAGTATGACGCAGTGACAGCCGTGCGCAGTGCGAACTGAGAGCGATTTGCTCAGGAAACCCTCAAGCGGAGTGATATTAAATGTCATGCTTTAGTAAGGCTGATTATCCATCTGGGTAGAGGCACTATGAAAATCTTTGGTTTCAAACTTACCTGAGCAAATTGTCCTTCTGATACACCGTCGCGGAACACGAAAATCTTGTTAGGCAAACAACCTTGATGTTTTTTATACACCATCAAGTGATCGACCATCATGTCTTCAAATTCCACTATCATCTCTTTCTGCAAAATATAATTTAATATTTATATACAAATTAAGAATATGCATACACATTGTCACTTGGTGAAGCTTGTCATGTTAACAAAGACCTTTGTTTGTGTCTTTAAAATTAGTTTTGCATACGCTACTCGGAAACTAACAAACTTTTTTTATACTACAAAGTCGGTAAATAAGCATACGGCCGGCCTGATGGTAAGCGGTCACCGTAGCCATATGGACGCTTGCAACACACGAGGCATCACTCACGCATTACCAACCCTTCCCCCTCCATCCCCAATAAGCTCTGGCGAGCATACTCACGCGCAGGAACACAACATAAAGTTATTTGGCTGCAGTATTCAGTAAGGTGGAGGTACTTCCCCAGTCGAGCTGCTCTTTGAGCGAATAAACATTATGCTCTATAACGCTATATGTTACGTTATATATTTTTTTCCTTTTTTTCATGATATTTTTATGGGGAATGTTCGCCAACAATCCAAATGTGTTGTTATTCTTCATTACAAATGATCGAACGTTATAACTATACAAACATAAACAATACCACGCAAACATTTTAGTCAATCTTTAGAAAAATATTTTTTTGGAGTGCACAAATGTCGAACCATAAACACTTTTTTTAATCCGAGGATAAAGGAGAAATACATTACATCCTGATTAAATACTAAGTTTCCGATGTATAATGCTTTCAAAGTACAAAAACAATAATAGCTCGTAAGCTTATCTCAGTAATGAAGTTGACAAGCTTACACAGTGCCTAGAGCGGAAAAGCCAGCTACCACAGCTACCACAGCTACTACTGCTATATATTATATATTGATATATAAATAAGTAGGTGTACTCACTTTCGGTGTCTGAATGCTGAGTTCGATATTGTATATGTAACATTTTGGATCTATGGACGCTGTCACAGCCGCAATGCTAGGAACTGATACCTGCAATTTAATGTATGTAGTAGCTAAACGAAAAACATAAAAAAAAACTTTTACCTCAAAATAAATACGAAGTGCCCAAGAAGTAGGATCAATCGGAAGTTCAGAAAAATCCCGAATCAACTCTATGTATGTACATACAGTGTACACACGGCTACAAATCAAGCGACAACTATCCAGTATAAGCTGACCTAGAGGTCAGCTTATACTGGAATATTAAAGCTTGATATGTAGCTGTATGTACAACCATTTTTAGTAGTTTTTTTTACTGTGTATTTGCCTGTTTGTCCACAATCTCACCATGGTAAGTGATGATGTGGCCGAAGGTGGTAAACACACAAAATCCAGAAGGAAT
This sequence comes from Polyploca ridens, assembly GCA_951394255.1. Classification (NCBI taxonomy): domain Eukaryota; kingdom Metazoa; phylum Arthropoda; class Insecta; order Lepidoptera; family Drepanidae; genus Polyploca; species Polyploca ridens. Next base: position 11,720,945 of record OX596251.1, on the reverse strand, counting down.
TAGCTCTCAAGTGCAGCTGTCGGAACACACCGATAAGTGCGTGGTGAGACTTTCAACTTGAGGATGGTAGCCAGCCAGATGGGTAGTAAAAAGTACCCTACCACCGTGCTATGGTTTCGTCAAGATGTTTTCCTTCACCGAAAGCTCAGCTCATTGTGGGATTCCAACCCGGGTCCTTCGTCTCGGCATCAAACGTCACAACTGAGCTATCATCGCCAAAACAAAAATTGTAGTTTTTAAATTAAGACTCCTTTTCACGTTTTTTAACCCTCTGACTATTCAATAGTACTAGTGAATAGTAGTAGTGATGTAGTCTTCACCCTTTGGATAGATGTGTCACCGTATTTTTGTGATTTTGATTTTTTTATTGTTTCTTTAAAAAAACGATTGACATATTTAATTTTGATCTCAAACAATTAAATATGCATTTCTTTTATTAAACTCCTGTGTTTGTTTTCTAACGCTATGAATATAGAACAAACTACCACCAAGACTGATCAATCAGGGACGGTAAACTATCGAAAATGAATACGTTATATTGTAAGCAGTACAGTTCACAATATATCGGGGAGTTTATAATCTCATATACAAATATTACTCGTTTATTAGTAATGTATTACCTGATCAGGGGAGGGATGCGTGACGTCAGCACCGACAATCATAACGCCGCCGCCTTTAAGGCACGCTGGCATGGAGCGACCGTCGAGAGCCTGGTTGATGCCCATCAACTTGGAGTTCACCTATATTGACAACAAATATGTAGGGCAAGGGCCCCGGTTGTTGCCACTTTGAGGATTTTTTTATATAAAAAAAATCGCCTTATTTCAAAAATTTGTATCGTGTTGATTAGTTATATAAATAAAGCAGTTTATTTATTTATCTTTTAGGTTTTGTAGAATTATGTATCGAGAGACAAATATGTTATTACCCGACTGACCCAGAAGGAGGGTTATTTATTATAATTTTTAAAGATGTAAGGCGTAAAATAACTATGGATCTAATTGTGGCCACCCATTTCTACCTATGTTTCCAGGCAGAGGAATTCATTGACTGTCAATATAACATCAAAATCAAGTTCCTAGATTTTCATTTAGAATGCTTCACTAAGAAACCACGCAGCAAATAAAAAATAGAGCAAGATATTTATCGATTAATTACCAAGGGTAATGCTAATGGTTTCTGGTGTGAAATTAACGGATTTCTTTTTTCTTTTACAGTGTCACAAAAAGTTCCTATACACTTACGGCGCCACTACAGATGCTCGTTAAAAGCGACCATCATCAAAGATTTTATTTACTATAGACAATAAACGAGTCAGGTTTCAACGCCTTATTTATTGACTTTCAAAATTGCAAGTGGCCACAACCGGGGTACTGGCCAAAACCGGGGCTCCTGCCCTACATACTGGGTGGATATTTAGTATAAACAAGTCTTTTCTAACTTTTGATAACAAACAACTCAGAAATTGTATTAGCGTTTTTATGAAATGTAAAAAATGAAATTCTTCGAAAATTGCATGTTCATACCTTCAAAAGGATGTTTTGAACAGTCGCATTGTTCATACGGCGTTGCGCAGTAAACTCCTTGATGCATTGCGTCAGGATTCCAACTTCGCGCTCCGCTAGTTGTTTTACCTGTCAAAAACATCGTCAAATTATAATAACCAAATAACATAACAAACATAAAGCGCATCGTAAATTTTTGAGGCACAAAAAAAAGCATTGCAATTTATAAGCAACCTTAAATGTTGGGTACATTTAAGGTTGGTTAAAGATAAGATTGATTGGAGCAGTCTATTTCGCCTACCAAATCCACACGTAATGACGTGACACATATTATAGGTGTGATGCAATATGAATAAAGTACTTATTTTTAACACTACAATACAAAATACAACACAAAAATTCTTTATTGTTTACACGATAACAAAAACAGTTTTTATACTACTTAGGTAACAAACAAGCATACGGCCCGCCTGATGGTAAGCTGTTACCGCAGCCTGTGGACGCTTGCATCACCAGGGGTTTTACTCGCGCGTTGCCGACCCTGCAGAAATCTCTTCATAACCTTTACTCAGTGTACAAAAATAACAAATAATAAACAAAAGTGCAAACAACTAGGGCGGCCTTATCGCTCAAGCGATTTCTTCCGCTACACGCAGCTACATCTGCACCAGCAGATTACTACAGCTAGTACTTAAAATATTTTTCATGCCAAAAACTATTATTTAATTTTAAGTACTTAATTTTCATATTGCACCCGACCCATCAACCAATAGCAAAACAGATCCACGATTACAGTAGTACCCAACTGATAAGGCGCGTCGTGAATCTTCGTACGCACAGAAAAGAAAGTATGACCCGAAGATTAACAAAAGAATGCTTAAAACTTACAATCAACCTTAGATCACTACTATAAGGTTCATAATACAATGCAGCTGTTAGTTCCGTCTCGCTCGCAAGTCACGCCCCTCCGCTAACATGGCGGCAGCTGCCGACCAATAGCGTTTCCCGCGCTTGAAAATGTATCTTCTGCGCAGGTACATCGGTAAGCCATATCAGTTTGGTACTAATGTACGTCATTATTCGCAAGCTGTATATACGTATGTAGCAGTTATATTAACAGATGTTATATTGCGCGAACCCGAAGCGAATTTTTGACAGGACGTCTGTCGGATCAGCTTTTAATAAGTAAATATGACTTACCCTGTGGTAATAGTCTCGTCCTTTGGTGGAGACTATGATAAAAAGGAACTTAATTTCCTTTTGCAATGCCTCAAACAGTAAACCTTGAAGGTCCTGCATCCTGACGTTGAAGTTGTGCATCTTCGGTTGGTCAACATTCATGCCCATTTGTCTTCCGCAATCCATAATCTATTCATTACAAAACTTATGTACTTAAAACCGAATTTGGTCGATTAGTAAGACACGCACACTCCCATGTCTTACGGAAGTAAATTGTCTCTTAAGTGCAGATGCCGAAACACTGTTTGGCGACAGATTCTGAACTGGAGTACTTGCCAGCCAGGATATAATGTAACCTACCACCACGCTATGGTTTTCACACGATGTCTCATTTAGCAAAAATCACGTATAATACACATGAACTTTTTTTTTTGATAAGTAAATATTAATTTCAATACATTATTACGTTGAGAAAATAATATCATGGATTACGTTTAGGCATTCCCTATAAAATACACAGTCAAATCAATGCTGTCAGTGTTATTATGAAAATGTACCTTATTTAGATGAAGCCAAAGAGAATATTACATCAAATAACACGCGGCAGATTAATCGCGGCCGCCGGTACGTGGCTTCAGTCAAGCTTTACTCATAAAAAGTTATACACACTGTAAATAGTAAAGTACTTAACGACCATTTTCCTGTCTTCGTCAAACAACGTGACGTTATTTATGTGACCATTGAAACAGTATTAAGTCTAATAGTGTTGTGATTTACAATTTGCCTTAAATTCTTACCATTGTTATAATTTTTTCGTAATCACGACTCCTTGGGTCCGTTTCAATTGCAATAAAGCCCCACGACAGAAGTGCTTCGGGCTTTAACAAACCATTCGTTCTCCAGACTCCATTCCTGCAGTAAAAATATTTATGTTAAACCATCACAATGTATGTTTGCACCTCTGAACGTAGGCTATGAATTATCCAAATGTGTTTTTTTAACATTGATAATTTTAGCACATAAGTTTTTTTTACGTCGGCATGCTGATAACAGACAGGCGATCCCCCTAATTGTTTGTGAAAAATCAGCAGAAAATTCTACCCCATGTCAAACAAACATAGCTTAATTTTGTGTGTGACCATAATGCAATCTTGAAAAAAAAAACACAGAAGAACTAATCAGAAATGTAAAGGTTACATTACCTGGGCATAACTGTCTGGCGTTTCCCAACCTCCAAGATGGGTGGTTGTAAAACCCTCGCTGTAACTGGGAAGAACTCATCGCTTATGTCGAGGCCAAAATGTTTAAAATCTGCATTTTTGGAATATCTCATCTGAAATAAGAATAGTTGTACACGTGAAGTGATCCAATCATCAAAATTGGATTAAAATATAGAACTGTTGTACCACAGACGTGACTGATTTCATGGCACTGTTTTTGACTGACTGATTGATTTCATAACTGACAGACTGATTAACTATAATAACTGACAACGCAAAGCCTAACGCAGTTCATCGGCGTATCGAAAGTTACTTTCTTACGGGGCCTGGGTGGGTGCCTGGCTGGCCCCTAAAAACAATGGCCAATTTGGTGAAAACCTAATTCAATCAAACCAGACAATTCTGGGATGGGCCTTGCCCACCAGTTAGTTAGATAGTTTTAGGAGAGACTTATCGTTTAATAACTTACGTCCGAGATGACCTCTTCAATTTTTTGTTTTCGCACGTCAGGGGGCGTTGCGGCCATTGTTACCATTCTCGAAAGTTGCATATCGGTCAACTGTTTCATGCGAGCCTTTAAAGAAAATGAGCCTTAAATTATGGTGTTTAAAACACAGATTTGAAGCCCATACCGCGCTCAAGCGTGCCGGGCATGTAGGTAGTGAGCTGAGTCACTGGGGAAGTTTTTTCGTATCATCGTAGATAGGGAAGATAGCACGTTCGATTCCATAATATATAATGAACATGCGACATCTAGCCTGCTTTAAATCTAGGGTAATTTTTTCATAGTCGAAAATTGCACGAACATTTTAAGGATGTTTGTTACACAACCACTTTATACAGAACAAATATATGTAAGTCAAAGCTATTTATTCAATTTAGGCCCTAGTAGGGCACTTATGATGTTCAAAGCTACAGAAGTTACCACCAGTTTGTAAGTCGGCCTTCAACTGAGAATCTGACTAGGTATATTGGCAATTTTTTCCCATAGCATTATATTTACTTTTTTATTTTACATAATTGGACTGTTTTACAAAAACCTTAAACCGACTTCAAAGTACACTAAGAAGTAATCACAAATCCTGATCTGATGACAATGGGACCAAACGGGAAGAGTACCCTTTCAAATAAAAAAAGAATTTTCCAAATCGGTTAATAAATTACGGGAGTTATGAGGTAACAAACATAAAAAAAAATACATTTGAATTGAGAACCTCCTCCTTTTTTTGAAGTCGGTTAAAAATAAAATACACAAGCAGAATAATGTAAAATCTAGTTTAGGAATAAAGAGTCGAGTAAAAAGTTGTGTTTTTATTACCTGCCCATAAGCCACATGCAATAATTCCATTGGATAGTAGATGTTCTTGTCTCGTGGGCCGACCCACATGCAATTTAGTTTCGGGTATTTAATCCTGAAAAAACAAAAAACAGTAAGTATCGATAGCTCAGTGGTGACGACAGGTGTGGCGGTAGTCTTGGGTTCGAATATCTAAAATGTGATAAAACCATGGAGGGTACATTGAAGTACCCATCTTGTGGCTACCTACAGGTATGTCCCGGCTACTGCACTAGAAAAGTGTATGTTATAGACATTGTATATGTATTATATCAGTTATCTGGTTTCCATAGTACAAGCTCTGCTTAGTTTGGGATCAGATTACCGTCTGTGAGAATGTCCCAGGATATTTATTTATTGTGACTTGTTCCGTGAGCTGCATATAAAGAAATAACCCACAAAATTATGTTTAATAATTGCCAATTAATGATAATATTTCAACAAAATATTATAATTAATAGGCTCCCAAAATCTTTTTCTACAATAGGATATCTATATCAAAAGACAAAATCTTTAGTCCATCCAGAATAGGGATGTTTCATGGATGAAAAAATAAATAATTCTAATTATTTTTCTTCGTGGTTGTTTTTATTTTCCTGTATGTTAAGTGAGAATATATTTATTTTGATGTACACACATAACATCAAAATAAATATATTCTCATTCTTCTTTTGATTAGTCAGGCAGTTATCAAAAATTATTGGACACATACATTTTGTTTTCATAAATCATAAAACCATGACAAAGATAAAGCACGTCAAAGTTCGAGAGTGGGGGCTCGTGACGTCACAGTTTGCTTGAAAGTGTTGCAAGCTGTGACGTCACGCTGAACTTCAATACACGATATCTTCATAATTTTTTGTAGCACAAAAGAAAAAAATTACTTGTCCGATATTTCTTGATAATCTAACTGACGGACTAAATAGAATTTTTCAGAAATCTAGCCTTTAAACACAACTTTAGACAATGACTTACTGGTAACGTTTCACCGTTCTGTAGTATTCGGAAACGGTCATTCTCGTGTTTCTGCCATTTGGATCAGTGTGTATAAATGACAAATTTTCAGCGGTGTCCACGACATCGTTGCATATAAACTCTCGTTGTTGATTTGTGCCGTCAGTATTGCGAATTGTGGCCAATACCTTCACAAAGATTACAGGAAATTTTAGTAATAGGGCATTTTTTTCTTGTCAAATCAAGATGTTACTGAGTATTAAAGCGTGCTATGTCCATAAAAACTGCGTATACCTATTTTATATTCAGTTTTAAAATCACAGCTCGAATGCACCTCGTCATCCGGAATGATCCGGGTACATTCCGAATTGGCTAAAGCCGCTCATAGCGCTCACATCAATAATTTTGCGTACCGATTTAGATATCACGTCCATGACAGCTGAGAACTGTCATCAATTCGTAAAATTTCTTGCAGAAAACAATAATTATCCGGCATTTTTTACAGCGCTCACGGTGATATCAATTTAGGGCATAGTCGGTGTAAGCGCGATATGGCGCATGTCATGTATGTATGACGTTACACGGGCCATCGTTAGCGCACTCACGCCAATTTGGAACGGGTTTATTAAGCACGCTCAAATCAATTAAAGCGCAATTGAACTCAATTCGGAATGCAACTTATGAATAATCTTTGTAACAAAGTACAATTAGTGCTTACCCTAAGCCCCTTGATAAAAGATTTGAAATTGTCGCGGCCCCTGAATTGTTGATCAATGGGACGATTAAGTTCTAGTCCAAAATCCTTTGTCATTGCATCGATTAAGGGCTGATGTTTCGGGAATCCTTTATGAGCAACTGTAACAATATTAATGCATTATCACCATAATTGACCCGCGTTACCGGGATAATAAGCGTCTAATATGTATCTCTGTGCCGTGATCAAAATAACCGTCGACCAAAAGTAAGGGGTTTTCTGTCCATAAGATTTGTTTATTACACCCTTACGAGAAGTATTTTGAAAAACCCTTCCTTTATGCACCCCTAGAGTACCCAAGGAATATTGCCTCCAAATCTCTAGGGCCACCGGTTAAGCTGAGTATAATGCTCAGTCAGTCAAGGTACCGTTGTTAAGTATGGGTAGATTCATCTAATGCTCTTCAAAAGGCTTTTTAAGGATTTCTAGGGGCGAGAACATAGAAATATATACAATACCATCAACATTGATAAATGCTCTCGTCGTGAAAATAGCTGATTGGAAAAGACCCGTCCACACTTCTAAACCCTCTCCAAGATCACAGGGGTTCGCTGGTCTTCTGAAGAACTGCCGTCCAGCCTGCACAAGAGAATAAGAGTTTTTACAAATAATGGAAAATATAATACCATTTATTTTTCATCGAATTTTTTTTTGTCCTAGTATTATATTTTTAATTCAACCTACTTTGACGTATTTCGACAATGTAGCCTGCCTCAGGATGACATCAATACATTGGATAGCCTCTGTAGGTGGTGCGAGTGAGGTACCCTTTTTTTCTATGTATCTGTAAGAAAAAAAAAATGTGTCGGTCACTTCTTCATACAAACTTCAAACGGTGACTACTCCACCAGGTCCAGAACAAAGCTAAACATAGCATAAATCATAATTTGTCTCGTCATCGTCAAGGCTTGCTATGTAACGAGACAGTAAAATGATACCAAATTGAGTTGAATGTTATGAACTTCGAAAAATATGTATTAGCACAAACTTTCATTGTGCGTAAATTAAATGAGGAACATGAAACTCCAAGATAATTTACTTAGAGACATAGATTGGTTACTCAAAATTCCAATAATTTCAGTTTAAATAAATACATTAGGGTATTCATATAAACACCCTCAAGCCAAAGATCGATTCGTGGTTTTTGTCTCATTCAAACTATTCCACGACCCGCGGGTAGTGGATGAAATAGCATACTCTTCAGTTCCGGCCAACTAGTGTACCCTTATAAAATCTAATATCAAAGAAAACCTCATATATTTTTGCCTGAAACAGGCTCTCTCGACTAAAATCAAGCTCATTAAAAATCACAGGAATGCTAAAATAACCTTCGGAAATAAGTCTGGCGATTGAATAGGGATTTGTTTTTATTCATTTTAAGCAACTGGCGTTTGGCTCACTTCCCAATATACCTACGAGACGGAGCAAGCCTAGCCCTTTTATGGCACATACTATATAAACAGGAATATCTTTATTTTAAAGTAACTCACTCCATTATTCTATTGAGGTCAACGACTCCAGTATGTTTGAATGATACTTCAAATGTCATTACCCTTCCATTGCTGTCTTTTATCTCAATCTTAAAAAAAAATAAAGCATGATCACTCAATTGGTTTTGTTACAAAACTCTTTTTAAGTATATTTATACTCTATAGTCTATATACATTCTATACAAGTCCCATCGAACATTAGTAAGGCCACGAACGCACATGGGTAACATTTCTCCTGTACGTACAAAAATCTACTGCGTAATCGGAAGGCTATACTGTAACGGCCGAGTTTCTTGCGTATTCTTCTCAGCATAGCTTTCCGAATACGCAGTAGATTTATTTTTGGAGATAAGACTGTTTGTAAGTTTTAATGTAAATTCCGCTGCAGGCAGAGGGAACATTTTTAACACCAATAAAAAAAAAATTCATGCATCAAAAATAACCCTAAGTCGAAATCAGATTCAATGTATCTTATCTCGATCGTTATGACCGTTAAGGTGTTAAAATTTTAACCATTAACGCGAAGTAACTTCACCCCATGGTACGTCATATTGACACAATTATGTAACTTCTGTTTAAATGGATTAAATTAGAGGTAGATGGTAATTCTTGCGTAATTGGCATTTTACGAAAGAGAAGTTTGCACCCGGTTGACATTTTGTGATGGGTTCAGGTAGCCCTTTAAAACAAATGGTGGTAAGTTCTGTAGTATATACCGCCATTCTCAAAATCATTCTTTATTGGAACAGGTTATACCTTCCTAGCCTAGGGCCTAAACTGTGTAAATAGCTTTAACTTAGGAATAAATAAATGCATCGATATACTTACATTAGTGGCGAAACGTTCATTAGATGTCACATTCTTTAGAGGCTGGAGTGTATAGCAGTTCTTCATTTGATCAAATGCCATTATATCTTTCGGATAAAGTTTAGCTTTGACAGCGAGAAATGCCACCGGAAGTAATTTCTTGGGTTTCTCAGGCTTGAATGACACATCGTAACGGTTCTGAAATTAAATAATAATGTTTAAAGATGTAAAGAAATACATTTATTCCGAAAAATGTTGTAATTACACAGTATAGTAATAACAACAGAATAAACAAGGAAATAAAAGCAAAAAAAAATAACAATTAATATTAGCAATTATAGGTACAGTAGTACCCAATTAATATGGCTTACCAATGTACCTGCGCAGAAGATACATTTTCAAAGCGCGGGAAACGCTATTGGCCGACAGCTGCCGCCATGTTAGCGCGCGCCGTGCGGAGGGGCGTGACTTGCGAGTGAGACGGAGCTAACAGCTGCAGTGTATTATGAACCTTATAGTAGTGATCTAAGGTTGATTGTAAGTTTTAAGCATTCTTTCGTTAATCTTGGGGCCATACTTTCTTTTCTGTGCGAACGAAGATTCACGACGCGCCATATAAGTTGGGTAATACTGTATAAGGTATACTATAGTAGAAATTACTATAGAGCCATTTGTCAACGTTCATAAGTGCCTTATCAGGGCCTAAATTGAATAAATGCTTTTTTTTTTTTTGAATTTGAATTTCAATTTACTTACTATTTTCAATGGTTTGATTGTCATTGGCAAATAGTTTGTCAATACTTTGACAGGTCTAGCGCTGACACTTCGTCCAATAATTTTATCCGGTATTTTGTACCGACATAATGGCATATCAATTCTTGTTTTAGGTGTGGGAGCACTCTGAACTGGTGGTCGCTCACGCGATGAAGCAGCTGCATCACCAGAATATCCAGGAGCTACTTGCGTTGATGGCCTTGAGGCGCTCGAAGCTGGCGGTTGTCCTCTGTTGTATCCTGGGGCAGGAGCACCAAAACCAGGAGGTGTCTGAATTGGAGAAGGCTGAACAATAGGGGCAGGATGATCTCCAAATGTCGGTACAGGTGCTGGGTCTGTCCCGCGTACCCGTCCACGTCCAGCGCCCCATATTTTTGGCGGGGGGGCCATGGGTGAAGCAACAGGTACCTGTTGTACCGCCGGTGGTGCAGACACTGGCGCCTGTTGTACCACCGGTGGTGCAATCGATGGGACTGACGTCGGTGTCGGTACCACCGAGGCTGACACAGTTTCTGCAGGCTTGGGAGGAGCTTCAGTCTGTTTCTTTTTTTTACGAGGGTTTCTTTTTCTACCCCCCAAACCTAAACCAAGCCCATCCTCCTCTTCCGGTTCTTCTTTCTTTTCTTCCACTTTTTGCTGAGAGGTTGTTGGCTTTTCGACTGTCATCGCTTCAGCTGGTTTTTCAGGTTTTGTCTTCTTACTGTCAGGAAGACCCCCAGGCTCAGGAACTATTTCAACTGGATTAACAACTGTTTCAGATGTCGTTGGACTCTCACTAATAGTCAATGAAGCCAAACTTTCTGTAGGAGCCCCAGCTTGCTCCTCCTTTTTCCCTTTCTTTTTTCCTATGAAATAAACATATATTTAAATTTAGGAATAATTTTGGTGTCCCAAATCTCAACGCCAAGTGGATACCGGGCGAGAGGCCAAGAAATACCAAATCAGACTAAAATAAGAAAAAAAAATGTTTGCTCAGTATCATGCAAAATTTCTAGTCAATAAACTCCAAGGATTTTTTCTTTTTATTAAAACAATATCTACCCTTTTCGCCCCTTTAAAGGTTGAATTAACAAAAACCCCTTCTTAGCCTATTCCCGATAAGGAATCTACATTTATACTATTTGATTTTGTGATTAATCAGTGAGTGGTATTTCGCTTTTATACATTGTTGCAGGATTCCTAGAACTCTGCCAAGGTTATTTAAGGTACTATTCTGTGCTATAAGCAAGCAATACGAAGTGAAGGGAAGATGAGGGAGAACCACTATATTTTCTTCAATTATAAAGCAAAAATATAATGTGGATATTATTTCAACCATCTTTTAACAGCTACAATAATAATTAACATGAATGTGTTCTATTCTTACCTCTGCCCATTTTTTATGCTAAGCTGTAGCTGAAAAAATAAAGAAAAATGTTGCAATGCAAAAATCAACAAAGCTACCTTAAAAATTAAAGTTTCTAGGCAATTGATTAACTCAGAGCATTAAACATTACTACTTAATAAATCAAATCTTTCGCCTACAAAAGTGCCACTTAATTTAAGTCACCTCATGGGAATGGGGTCACATCCAGTGAGATGTCTAGTTGAGTTACACGAGTTGTAAATTATTATTGATTAAATAGTATGGGTGTACAATACACTACAAAGAAGAAATCTTTATATCATAAAAGTAAATGAAAGTACAGTGAGGGCTATCGTTTCTGTGGTGCAATAGTTATTGCTTCTAGAAAGAAAGGGGCCTATCACAGTCTTCAAAAAGTATTTGTTAGCATGGCAGAGCCAATAAATTGATAATAACCAAATAAATAAAATATATTTGATGCCTCATTGTTGTGTTATCCCATCTTGTTCAAAGGACATTATGTTTCCGAAAGACAAAATTTGCCTAAAACAGTGGTTAAGGTTGGTAGCAATTTAGAGGTATATCTGCCATAATTAATCAGGAATGGCACAATCTGTACAACAATCATAAATATAATCAGTGAAAAGCTCACCAACAGTAAATGTTCAGTGATATTTGACATTTCTAGAGACCTCACTCTAGTGCATCTCACGGCAAATTCAAACATGATAGCTCTCATTGCAATATATCAGCAAGTCTGCAAGTAAGCAGTCGCTTAAGAAGTTACAAAGGGCGGCAATGTTCAAGCTCATCTACTCTTATAATGCATAATATGTAGGTAGATAATCATTTCATTTCTTGATGCTAATAAGAAATAGCATCAAGAAATTAAATAAAATAAGGAATATTTTTACTCCAGTAACATAAATTGATTTATAATAGCTATCTAGCTTTTGCCCTGCAGTTTTGCCTGAGTACCTGCCTGAGATGTAGTGTTTTTATTCCATGAATTATAATATCATTTATATTCAAATCATTTAGGGGTGTGATTCATCCCATTTTATAATATTTGTAGGATATTATTATCTTGTTACATTACACCTTTCATGATGAATACAAAAATTATAATTTTAACAAATAGATTGGTATGTTACTACTTGCATTAGATATACCAGTAGCTCTCCATAGTTTCATTGGTATGACAAAGAGGTTCCAAGTGTATATGTCAATAGACAATTGTGAGAATCATTACTTTATACTTATAACTAGCTGCCCGGCGTGACTTCGTTCGCATGGTGCTACCCTACCCTGTGGTGCTACCCTATCCTACCCTACTCTATCTAAACCATCCAGGGAGTTAATTCATACAACAGTTTGTTACAAAAAATGTGATAAATGATGAACCGCTCAACCGATAAACCAGGAAGATTATTAACAGCAAAATCTCCTGGTTGACCAACCATTACATTGTAAACCCATGCACTTAGGAAGAATTGGTCCTTAAAATCATCTATTGACATTTGTATACAATCTGGGATTCACTTATTCTCAGTAATTTGTCAAAATAAATAAATAATTAAAATGTCAGTCTGGAAATTGCATTCCTATTAAGTTGTAATAGTATATTTACTTAGCAATTAGTAATAAGTACTTACTCAATATTAGATAGGAATAAATACTTATAGGATGCATCCGTTTACATAGGCATGTACATCATTTTAGCTAATCCATGGTGAGGACGACCAGACATTCATTCATTGAGAAGAATCAGTAAATATAAGTTTACAATATTGCATCTATGGATTGCATCAAGATTGCATCATTTATATAATTCACCTAAACATACATAATAAGGTCGTGTGGATGATATGGATGCAGAAATAATGAATTAGTAGAAAGAGCTCTTACTACTAATGCATTTTGGTGAGGCCTCTTAGAGAATATAACTGATAAAAATAATTAAATCAAGCCTTGATCAAAGTGAATATATGTCACAACTAAATAATGGCATTGTATAGGATAGGCACTTACATGTTTGTCTGCTGACGGTTGTCTTCTGTGTATAAAACCGTAGTATTTATATACTCTGAGATAAAACGGACGAAAGTATTAGTTTTCTTCCTGTTGTAAATGCACTGTAAAATTTTAATGGATTACTTACAATACAATACACCAATACACCACTGGCAAACTGACAGTTTTTTTTTTTTTTTTTTTCAATCACAACATACAAAAATTGCAAAAATTTACAAATATTCAATGACCAAAGGAGTTTGCGTAGCTAGCTACTATAATCTCTAATCCTGAAAACAGTTTAATTACTATCACAAACTACCAAGAGAACTAAAGTTGGGCTATTGGCTACTATTTAAGTGATCTGTGGATGTCTGTGGAGCGTTTTAACTGGGGAATACCCGCATATCCAATTTCTTTGGGAATACCGGAATACCATGATCCAAGTTATACCATGGGGAATACCAGGGAATACCAAAGAGTTGAATTTTAAGTTTGGCAACCAAATCAAAATTATGACTTATTTCTGCCAGTATCGAGTTATCATATCACACACAAAATGTTATTGGAGATTGTGTATTGGAGAGTGATTGGAGATAACTTTTCGCATGAAAATGGTCCTTTTTGAGCTGTCTCATGTTGCTTTTGAGTATCGGCCATTGGCAACACTGATTAAAATACTTACTAATGGAGACTTTTGGCGGGAACTTGCAGAGTGACGTTGCGTTTTCATTCATATTTTCATTTTTTACTGTTTATTGGCCTGTGTTTAACCGCAATCTCACCATGGTAAGTGATGATGCGGCCGAAGGTGGTAAGCACACAAAGCCTAGAAGGAGCTGGCTCTCAAGTCATTTCGTGTATTTTGAGTTTTATTGCATACTAGCTTTCCACCCACGGTTTCACCTGCACCCCCTTCTTTGCCCCCTTACCTACCCTACTCTACCCTACCCTACCCTACTCTACCCTACCCTACCCCACCCTACCCGTGGACCTTAAATCCATACAAAAAAAAATTTGCATAATGAAGAATGTTCACTAATTTAGAATTTTAGCTCAACGCATTAACTGTAGAAAATAAAAAATACGTGTGAAAGAATTATTTTGATAAGTCAATTAGTTTCTGAGATATGGAATTTTAAAATGAGCGCACGACGCGGGATTCCATCGGCCCGGTACTCGATGCGATGACGTCATGTTACACCGCTCGCTCAGTCAATCGCGCTCACAGAACAAATACCCTGACGGGTCGCGCTCTTCCGTACGTTTCCCTAGAAGATGATGACTTTTTGGTTTTTAAATATCCAATACAAATACTAGAAAATCATGTGTTGTGCCAAAATGTAAAAATACAACCACCAGTCCACCGGAAAAGTTGATTTTACTCGTTCCAATGGATGCCCAAATGCGAGAGAAATGGGTAAAAACTGTGAAGGGGTTGGATCTATTTAGAAATAAAAGCAAAGTTTAATCCTGTGAAAATCGTTTTGACGTAAGAATAGTGACAGTCTACTATGAACCTAAATATTATACACTTTTGTAGTGTGCAGTTATTTGATACCCCAGCCATAGAGGATTATATTATACAGAGCAACAGCTCCCTACAAACGTCTATTATATTAGCCTATTCTTGTAGGGCTGTCACACTAGGAAATAAATTTAATTAGAAAGCTGGGTAATTTTAATAATTATAAATTATAAGTATAATTTATTGAGGTGCGTCTACGCTAGGCAAGCCGAGCCTAACCGCTTTGCACGTTATCATCGCGGCGTCAAGTTTAGACTTACAACGAGCCTAGTCTTACGACACGCTCGCCCAAACTCGTGGAATTTGCTAGTTCCCAATTTCCCATTGAAGAATTCCACTACCCAAACTCCAAAACTACTACAATTAGGCGTTATAATACCAAGATGACACAAATAATGGCGTTTTGATCACACTAATATGAACTCTTACTCGAAAGTAATGAGGGCAAATTTGTATTAGATTTTTTATAACATTGGATAAATTATTGAATTAGAATGAAATTCCTTTATTGCACATATGCATGTTATTATTAACGTTTTATATAATGTTCAACTGTACCTAATCATTATTACAACCATTGTGAACAATGAAAATAATGTCATTATCACACACTTGAAAACCTAAAATATCAGTGTCTACATTATTATATAATGTACCTAAATTATAACAGTTTAAATACATATAAGTATTGTAATATATGCATTAAGTAAAAGATATCTTGAACTTGGCTTGACACGCTACCACGTGTCTAGATGACATGAGTCCAATTTCGCCCACCACTAAAAATATTACTCGTACCTACATACCTACCTAGTAAGAAAATTACTTCATTTGGATAAATTATTGGATATATTTATATTCCTCCTGGAATTATTTATAAACGCACTGCAATAAATAATCATTTTGTTTGTAAGTTGTTCTTAAAATTATTAAAAACAAAGTATCGCGGTAACGAGCAGCGAGCGACGACGTACTGCAAGCGATGTAGGTATCGAGGCGTACCGCTCGGTCGCGAGTCGCCCCCGACTCTCGGACCCTCGGGTTCGCAGGAAACACCCGAAGCGACTTCTCGGCTCTCGTACGTGAACCCGTCGGTGAGCGCTCACGCACACATCGCTGCGCATGTAGTGAAGTACCTACCATTTCGCGTTCTTAGGAGCTGTTTATCTGTATAGTAATCTGTGCCCCAGCGCAGCCGCGGTTTTACCCGCGCGTAGCGTTTTAATTATTTTGCAAGGAACTCCTTATAAATTATCTATAATAAAAGTAGCTTAAGTTATTCCTTATAACATCCGCTATATACCAGTGAAAGTATCGTCTACATCGGTCCAGCCGTTTTTTTGCGGGGAAAAATATTTATTCTAAAATAAATGTAACGTATGTTACTTCTTATAGGTACCATAAGCTAACTGAGAGTAAAAATCCAGTCAAAATCATTCCAGCCTTTCGGAGATTAGCCGGAAAATTAATAAAAAAAAAAATATTAGCTTGGGAAAATCCTCCTGGGATACCCGACCATCTTGGGGGGAGCGACCAGATTATGCCGACCTTTTAGCGGCTAAAACACTATCGAGTGTCACCAACCGTATATAGGTACAGTAGTACCCAACAGATATGGCGCGTTGCGAATCTTCGTTCGGACAGAAAAGAAAATATAGCCTGGAAGATTAACGAAAGAATGCTTAAAACTTACAATCAACCTTAGATCACTACTATAAGGTTCATAATACACTGCAGCTGTTGGTTCCGTCTCACTCGCAAGTCACGCCCCTACGCACGGCGCGCGCTAACATGGCGGCAGCGGCCGACCAATAGCGTTTCCCGCGCTTTGAAAATGTATTTTCTGCGCAGGTACATCGGTAAGCCATATTAGTTGGGTACTACTGTACTTTCATGTTCGTTTAATAAAAAGCTGTTATTTTGATATTACATACATAACAGACACTTCAATATTTATTTGGATAAATAAAGTAGATTGTGTTCCTGCGCGTGTTAGTAAGGTAGACAGAGCTCATTGAGGAGGGGGGAAAGATCGGTTACGCGTGAGCGATGCTTCGTGTGTTGCAAGCGTTTATATGGCTACGGTAACCGCTTACCATCAGGTGGGCCGTATGCTTGTTTACCGACTTAGTTGTATAAAAAAAAGATAAGACATAAAAAAGGTTAAATACATCTATTCAACTCGCTGCATTTGCAATATAATCAATGTAATTTTTTAAATTTACTAAGAAGAGTATAAATAGGTATAGACAAACATTACTAATTTATTGTCTATAACATGAAACTTAAAAGATTCAATAAGTACCTACTTGCGTTGCAACTATAAAATCATTATTTTCTTTTTTTTTACATTTATTTCTTCTCGCTTTTCGGCGGCAACAGAATAATAACTATTCGTCGATAAATAATAAAACTTGTAAAATAACTATATGATTTGGACATCTTATTTAATTATATTGCTTTATTATATTACATTAATTATAGATTCAATTTAAATTTATAATTTTGCATGCTATTCTGTAGCGACATGTGTTGACCTTATTTTAAGATTCCACCTAAATTGTACGACATTTCTGGCGAAATAAACAATTTCATTTCATTTCAACCTATTGTATGTAGATTTTACGGTTGCTCTTTTTCAAATCCATAAATCGAATCCAAAATACTTTCCACTAATAGCGTAAGATACCTACGTATGTACCACCGCTAGCGACTTATATGAGTGAACGGAGCGTTGTGACATGACGTCACTCGCGGTCACGTGACCGTTAGCGGGCCTCGATATTTAGGGGAATTTTAAATGTCTGTAAAATCATAACTACTTGGTTTTTTTGAACGAAACAAAAACTAATCTATTTGTATACATAATTGCTCTACTGTTACAAACTTTCAAGCCATTTTGCATACCTATTAACATTCCTCATTGGTCCAGCCATTCTTGAGTTATGCGCTTATCAACATTCATTTTTATTTATATAGATTATCGGTGGTATTTCATCCAATAAAGATCAATTTATGTGCACCAGTGAAGTCAAATGAAATGAATTAAGCTTATCGCGACTTTACAAGTTCTCTCAAAAAGTCCGTGAAAAGTTTTAGTACAATGACCACCATTTTACTAAAACATGACTGGACGATGACTATACATTTTATTTATATTTTAAATAAAATGTATGCGACTGAAGGTCTTTGTATCCATGGTCATGAACTTACTTATCTGTGGTTGGTTGTTTTTGACGTGACGTACTTTGCTTGCTTGTAAAAAAATAATTAGCAAAATTTATAAACCAGCACCTGATTAATTTCCCCAAAGTTTTCGATGATTTAAAAACTGTCGTGAACTATTTTAATGGCATAAAAAAAACTAAAGATAGGTAAGCGAAGTTCTCACAGTCATGATTATTGAAGTGTCTAATTCTTCAGTGGCCGACATAAGTTTCGCATCTCTGATAAAAAATGGCACTGTACAACGCCGGTAATGTCGATAATTCCAGTACTAACGCTGATATAAATGACGATATAAACACTACTGATGAATTAACTATTATTCCACTTGAAAAGGATAGCTTTGGTAAGTTCCTTTCTAGATTGAATACGAACGTCGTTTTCTATTTTACTATTGACTAGAGCCACATTATACCAAAGGATTTGAAAATAATAATAATTCCAGCAATATGCGAGTTATGTGGTCGTGTGGGTCGTCGGGGCCAGTTCTACACGCGTAATAATAAGTTTTGTTCATTACGATGTCACGCGAGTAACATCAGACGACGGAGTTGCAACTGGAGGTTCAAACTGATGGAGGGGGCTGAACATATGGCGGGAATGATCCCACTGGAACCGCTGCCGCAGATACAGCAATGGCAAGCAACTTTGAATGACTTACAGGTACAAATAACTACCATTTAAACACTGAATCTGCATAAGATTATAGTACCCATATTATAAGGAAGATTATTAAATATTATAGTGCTAATAATGTAATGACCATATACTGGAAAGCGCCGAGTGGGATGCCCTCCCACCAGGTGGACCAATGACCTGGTCAGAGTCGCTGGGCACTGTTGGATGCAAGCAGCCCAAAACCATTCGAAGTGGAAGTCAATGGGGAAGGCCTATGTTCAGCAGTGGACATCCATAGGCTGATATGATGATGATGATGATGAATAATGTAATTGTTTGGCAGGATTTCCCTTGTCTAGGTTTTGTGTGCTTACCAGCTTTGGCCACATTATCACAGACCATGGTGAGATTGTGGTCCTAAACAGGCCTATTCATAGTAAAAAGGCAGGTACTGGCCCACTGAAGTTGTACGTAATATACATTTAAATAATCAGTCTGAATTATTTGTCACATTTCTTGTAGATGTAGTAGACAATTTAATTAGAATTTCACAAAATATCATACTATTCCATTTCCAAATGGCTTATTATTATTTGATCCTCCGAGATCTGATTGATCAATTGTGACCACAGACATAAATCTTAATATATAATGCAAGTCGCTCCATCCTCATGAAAATCAAGCATGTCCCTTTTTTATACATACCGTAATGTCAAAAGATTGTTTTAGTTAGGCTGGCGTTAGAATTTTAAGTGAACATTCAGTGTTCCTATTTGACAGCTAAACACATCCCTCGCTACCTTTTTGCACATCTTTTGATATGTGAAGGACATACACTCACATCATCAATTTAGAATTATATCTGTGATTGTAACTGCTCTATATTAAATGAATGAGCTCTTTTAAAATTTTCACTCTTCATAAAAGTAAGTCTATATTATTTGAACTACAGATAATTTAGAAATAATCTATATCCTAGATGATTCATGTGCATTATGCATACTAAATTAATATATGGTACTAAAAGAATAATTAAATAATTGGACCTCTTTATAAATTATTGTTTATTCCTTTTAATACTAGACTATTTTCTAGATCCTATAATATTGATCTTCTAATAAATACACAAAGTTCTATGGTATAATGGAACTATACAATTTATTTTATTAAAGGAAAAATATTTTCAATACCTAGTTTTATTGAAAACTATATACCTATTACTTGGTTGATGTCTGACAATTGTCTGTCATTGGTCTAC
Source organism: Polyploca ridens (assembly GCA_951394255.1). Classification (NCBI taxonomy): domain Eukaryota; kingdom Metazoa; phylum Arthropoda; class Insecta; order Lepidoptera; family Drepanidae; genus Polyploca; species Polyploca ridens. Next base: position 11,700,939 of record OX596251.1, on the reverse strand, counting down.
GCCAAGGAGGCACAGGGCATGCAGTCAATCAGCAAACTGGAAGTCAGACATGTTATGTTCATGTTTCCAATCCAATTTGTTGTTTATGGCTCCATCGTGTGAATGATGATTCTGCCAATCTCATGGTTATAGAACATGGTAAAAACAAGGACTTTGTTACAATTTATAAACAAATATTGTTAGTATGTTCATGTTTGTTTATATAATTATTGTGCGACTCCTTTCAAGCACTACATCCAAATTGGTTGCAGATTGGTTAGGTTAGAACTGCGACCATACCGCGCGCGAGCCGAGCGAGTGCCGCGGCAGCGGCCTTCGTGTACTAGATCTGTTAGTTGCAGTTATTAGACTAAATTTTGTAATTACCGTTTGTCGGTATACATGCCATTTTTTATACCAATAACGTAGCAAACAAGCATACGGACTGCCTGCCGCCTCACCATAGCCTACTTGCAACACCAGGAGTGACACTCCTGCAGAAATGTTTTCACACAGTTTTTTAATAACCCCATGCTGTACTCCCTTGGGAATGCCTTTACAAATCACACTCAATAATTAAAATGTTTTTTATAGGCTGGGCCAATTAAACAGTCTGCTGCATTAGTTGCAAATAGCTATGAATGGAAAGATGAGCTGTTTGGATGTGATTTCCTAGCAGCTCCTGTAAGTCTCTTTAAACATGCACCCCTACATGAAATGTGGGACAACACATTTGAAGGTATGAAAGTAGAAGTGAAGAATACAGACTGCGAGAATTCAGAAAAACTGAGTGATTACTTTTGGGTTGCTTCAGTTTTAAAAGTAAGTATTTTAGTATAATTCCAAGTAATTGGTCTATACTAATATTATAAAGAGATAATGTTTGTGTGTTTGTAATTATTGTAGGGGGTAATTTCCAGAATAACAGATCAGTATCCGAAAATTCTTTCATAAATTGGAAGCTAGTTTGTCTCAGAATGCTGGTTACTTCTCCTAAGAATGTGGTGGATAGCTAGTTGTAACGAAACCGTCTATTTGTTTCACAGCGTGCTCATAAGTATAATAAATAACTACATATACTCGTATTGGTACTGTGATACACAAATCAAAATAAAACTCAAATGCTGACTGTACATAATTTGTTGTGAGTTCATATTCAAAGGCGTTTTATTTAGTTCAGTTTAGGTCCTAGATGGGCACATATGAAGGTTATAGGTACTGAATTTTATTTGGAGGACGCGAGAAGAACTGGCCAGATATTCAGTATGGTTACATTTATCAAATAGTTTTTAGACCTCTGATGTATCAGCAATTTTATTTCTATTTTTTTCTCTATATCATGAAGCATAAACACAAAAGAAAGTTACATTAAAAGTTTTCTTTCCATCTGTGACAACTTTATACACAACTATTTATTTGTTGCTATTGAGTTTCGCAGTATACTTTAGTATTATTTAGAATACTTAACTAATTACTAAAACATAATCTACAATGCAAAAATAAAGCAGCAATTAAACACTTACCCCCTTACTCATAACACGTTATTTAACTAATATACTGTTTAAAGGGTCACGTAAATAACGTCACTCTATTGTCATTGTCAAATAATGTGACATTATTTACGTGACCATTTAAGCAGTATATTAGTTAAATAGCGCTTTATGAGTAAGGGGGTTAATTCTTACAGTGCTACCATGAAACTTTGTTATTTTGGTATCTGTTGAAAAATAGAGAGAGTATGAATGATCACTGGCTCACCAGTGCCTTCTTTTTACCAATAATATTACGATTTTTGCTATTTAGTGCCAGTTTCGTTATACATACATAATAATGGCTTTCAAAACAAACCAAAAATAAGTTTCATAAAAAAATTACAGGTAAAAGGGTACATGGGATTGTTACGGTATGAAGGCTTTGGCAGTGATGACTCTAAGGACTTTTGGGTAAACTTATGCTGTTCTGAAGTACATCCAGTGGGCTGGTGTGCCACGCGTGGGAAACCACTCATACCACCACGCAGTATCGAAGACAAATATACAGATTGGAAAAAGTACGTTATTTGATTATTTGTTGCTTTTTTTCCAAGAAATGTTTTTCCGGGATATTAAGTAGTACCATATATTTTTATTCCTGAATATTATCCATATTTCAAATATTTGCATTTATTATTGCTATTAATAAACATTAGAATATAATTTGTTTCCAAAAATCTTGCAATTTTATATTCCTTACATTATTTTCTAGGTTTCTAGTGAAGCATTTAACAGGTGCACGGACATTGCCAGCAAATTTCTACACAAAACTTAATGATAGTCTCGTATCGAGGTTCTCAATAGGTTCTATTATGGAAGTTGTTGATAAAAATAGGATCTCACAAGTAAAGGTATCAAACATATATTGTAATTGATGTTCATTTTATAAATTTCATTATACATAATTACTATATCTTTTTTTTAGGTAGCAAGTGTATGTGAAATAATAGGAAAACGACTCCACGTAAAGTATTACGACAGTTCGCCCGAAGACAACGGCTTTTGGTGTCACGAAGACTCTCCTTTGATCCATCCGGTGGGTTGGGCATTTAGAGTTGGCCATCCATTGGATGCACCACAGAATTACTTGCAAAGAGTTGCGGCTGGCCGTCTTTTGCCAAGCGATACGATGCCAGACATGTTTTATAAGTACCCAAGCAACGAACCGCCATTGTTTACAAAAGGGATGAAGCTCGAAGCAATTGATCCATTGAACTTATCAGCCGTGTGTGCCGCGACGGTAATGCAGATACTAAACGAGGGTTACATGATGATAAGGATAGATTGTTATCCTGCAGACGCGTCGGGAGCGGATTGGTTCTGCTATCATCAGAGATCGCCGTGTATATTCCCTGTTGGGTTTGCATTGGCGAATAATATTCCACTAGTGCCGCCTGCTGGGTAAGTAATCCTATCCTAACTAATCTAATCTAATAATATATATAAAATGCTTTTGTGGGTACGTAAATACGCAGTTTTCTCAATCACCACCAACCCCAATCAACTTCCCGTTGGGGTGGTAAATACCCCTTGGTCTCCAGGTGGTAGTAAGGGAGTTTGGTCGCGGTGGGTGGAAGGGGGTGGTTGTGGGTGGTGAAAATGTTAAAACATATATTGCTGTCCTTTTCTAACGCATGAGGACTTCTGAAAAGATCTCAAAATTTCTGGAATGGAAAGTTCCAAAATGTGTAAAACGGTTATAATCGATCTGGAATGTTCTAGAAAGTTCAACAAATATCTGGAATGATCTAGAAAATTCTAGAGTGAATGCAAACTATTATAATCGATATAACATGTTTTGAGAAAGTTCTACAAATTTCTGGCTTCATCTAGAAAGTTCCAAAATGTCCAAAACTAATAACAGTTTTATCGAATCGAGTTAGAATGTTCGAGAACGTTCTAGAAATTTCCCGAATGATCTGGAATGTTCCAAAATGAGTGCAATTTATTATGATCGATTTAGAATGATCGAGAAAGTTCTAGAAATTTTCCGAAAGATCGGGAAAATTCCAAAATGAGTGCATTTGATTATGATCGATTTAGAATGTTCGAGAAAGTTCTAGATATTTCTAGAATGATCTAGGAAGTTCCAAAATGAGTGAAATTTATTATGATCGATTTAAAATGTTCGAGAAAGTTCTAAAATGAGTGCAATTTAAAATGTTAGAGAAAGTTCTAATTTTTTTTGGATTGATCTGGAAAGTTCCAAAATGTGTATGAGTATTATTATTGATCTAACTAAAAGAACCAAATCGAAATCAAAAATAGAAATCTATAATATCTGTTAAAAATGTATCCTTATAATATATTTTTTATACCACTAAATATGCGATGTATTTTAACCCGAGCAACGCCGGGATTCGCTGCTAGTATATTATAAATGCGAAAGTGAGTTTGTTTGTTAGGCCTTCATGCCTCAACTACTCAACAGATCATCACGAAATTTGGCATGCAGATAGCCTATGGTATGGAGAAGGACATAGACGTTTTATCCTGGGAGCGCGGGTGAAAACGCTGGGTACAATAGTTTTGAAATAAATGTTTAAGATTTTTACTTTTTTTTGAGTTGAAGAAAACTTTGGTGTTTGTATACAGAAAGATACAATTTTGCTTTTATAAATGAATGAAATCTGAGTACCGTAACGTACAGACTGGTGACACGTAACATGAAATGTGTCAGTCTACCTTTCATTGCATGTTCGGTGCACTTGAGGACGCATAGCGCGCTCTTATCGCGCATTAACTACGAACCACCACGCTGCTGCGCGGCGCACACTGCGTGCCCCGCGTGTCGAAAAACCGACAAATCATGGGTCGCTCCGCGCGCGGCTTGTAATGCTCGTAGCGTGCGCGTGAAATGCACATTTCGCGCGCACAAGACGTCCAAACTATTAGAAATTGTTGCAAAGTGTGATACCTTTCATGATACATTGCAGCAATGTGTAAGAAAGAAAGAAAAAAGATTTATACAGGACAACACACAACATTACATTAATGACAAAATAAAAAATATAAAAACAGAACAAACAATAAAAACTACACAAAAATGCTATGTTGCGTGATGCCAGGAATAGGTCTCGACTCAGCAATATGCTTAGGTTAGTAAGAAAAACTAACCCTCGCGCTGGTCTTCAGTCGAGGCCCACGTCCATGACATCACGAACATACAGTGACACAGTACCTACAATTAACAATTGAAAATTAAAAAAAAAATATATAACTAAGATTATGTTAGAAAAAAAAAATTGAAAACATTTTTAATTACCTCTTTTGGTGACTATACATTTTGTTGATAGTATACCAAATATCAAGTCAATCCGACCACTGCAAGTGGGTGAAATTCGACTATCAAGATTCCAAACAAAAATATAGCTACGCGGCGACTAATTGCTCAGACAGGTAGTACCTTATACCTATAGACGGTCGCCAGACAGTTCTCAAAGTGAAAGTGCGAGCCGACCAGTGTACGGCAAGTTCTTTCTATTGCATGATACATGTCATGTTACGTTTCACCAGTCTGTACGCACTATAATGCACGTAATGTGTGTGTGTGTGTGTGTTGTACAGCATCCCCGTGGAGGAGTTCCGGTGGGAGGGGTACCTGTCGGCGTGCGGCGGGGCGGCGGTGGGGGCGGGTCGGCGGCGGGCGCGGGGCGCGCGCTGTTCGCGGCGCGCGGGCACGTGGTGTCGCACGGGTTCGTGGCGGGCATGCGCCTCGAGTGCGCCGACCTCATGGATCCGCGCCTAGT